>KQ479148.1:6993-137545 GCA_000331835.2 Trichoderma hamatum GD12
CCCCCCCCCCTTTTTTTTTTTTTTCGACCGCTACTCCCTTATACCCGATACACACGATTGCCATTTCCCCTGACAACTGTTAGCCGGAACCTCAACATGGGCTCTCCCAGCCCAGGCTCTTTTTTTCGCTACCGAATATGCATATGAGGCAAGAGAAACCAAGAGACACAAGTTGAAACGTGTTCCAAGTCCGAGCAAAAAAAAGAAAAAAAGGTGAGATATGAAGACATCAATGCTTTTATAGTACGAGAGAAAACTAAAGGGATAAGATATAACAAGAATAGAGTCGGACAAGCGGTTGTATGTAGGAGTCGCGTGACCGAAATGACTGAATGGTTAGTCGCAAAAAGAGCAACAGTTGTTTTTCTTCCTTTCTTTTCCAATCAACTATTTCAAATGTCAAAGAGAGGTTTCAGCTTGATAATCAGCTGCCATTCATCGTTGGTCACGTCTTTACGGTAGAACTCCTTCAGAGTGTCGATACTGGCTCGAGAAATTTGGCTGTAGAGTAGGTCGGCCTCTTCCAAGTGTCGACCGTAAATGGGCTGGTGACCGCCCATCTCGATCTTGATAGCGACAGAGGGTTGGCCCTTTTTGCAGACCTGGATTTGCTTGTGGTCTCGCTCAATCGAGGTGCTAAAAATATATCGCATCAGTATATAAGCCCACAAAAAGCAGTGGTGTGGTGAAAATCGAAAGTCAAAAAGTAACGGGAAGGATGGAAACTTACACTCTACCAAGGCCAATAACCTCCTTGGCGTTTGTCACGGGGTTGGTCTTCACAGCTGCAATTGGCGTATTGATCTTAAGCTGACCCTCCGTCACATCGACTCCAATGACGATGGGACCTGTCTTGTTGAAGACAGCAACTGGCTTCAAGACGCAAGGGAAGACGGCCAACATCTTGGACTCCTCCTTCTTCTTCTCCAACATCTCATCCATATGCTTGGTAAAGTTATCAAACAGATGATAAATGATGTCGGCCTGGAAAATCTTGATACCTTGGTCTTCAGCATATGCCATAGCTTCTTTGTCGACCTTGACATCGAAACAAAGCATCACAGCATAGTCGGGAGCTTTCTCCAGCATAACACCACATTGCATGACATCACGCTTGTAAACTGGGCCGATACCAACATTGGCCACGGGAATCTTGCAGTCCTTCAAGAAATCGAGTAGAGCTTCCAGAGAACCAAGGGTGGAGGCCTGCACGCTGACACCACGACCAGAGGTTTCGACTCTGCTGAGAAGATTTGCCAGATCTGATTCGACCTCGTCGCAAATATCTTCTTCATCATCGTCTGGTCCAACCACCATCAGCCTGGAGCCTGCAATGGCACCTTCAAGACCAGGGGCGCTGATCTTGACACCCAAAGCGGCCTTGACCTCCTTGTTGTGGACGTAAGCTGACTTGAGACGCAGTTCGCGCAGTGGCGCTGGAGTGAGAAGAGCTCTGATATTTGTCACAATTGCTCCTTCAGTACCACACAAGACTATTCGGTCACCTTCCCTCAAAATTCCATTGGACAAGATGACGTCAATAGTCATACCAAAGCCCTCAATAGCCTTGACTTCAAGGACTGTTGCCTGGACCTCAGACAGATACATGAGCGAGCCGACCATGCGCTCCTGGGTGAGTTGGATAATAAGCTTCAACATATCCGGGATACCCTCTCCAGTGTGTGCTGATGTGGGCACAAGTGAGACGAATTTAGCCATAGACTTGTTCTGGTAAAAGAGCTCAGAGTTGAAACCCTGCTCTGAAAAGGCTAGTTTAGTCGCCTCCAAGCGGTTTTTGAACTCGTTTTGAACCGCTTTGCTCTGAAGCGCCAAGCTGTCTTGGAAGCCATTGTTATCCACCTTCTTCCATCCGTAAAGTCTGTCAATCTTGTTGAGCGCCACGATAAATGGCGTTTTCCTGTCACGGAGCAGGCGCATTGATTCCAGAGTCTGTGGTTCAAGACCGTGCATGATATCCACAACCAGAATAGCAATATTACACAAGGAAGAACCACGGGATCGGAGGTTAGAGAAAGACTCGTGACCAGGGGTATCAATGACCAGGAGACCGGGGACCTTGAAGTCAAACTCATTGTTCTTGTTGACGACGGCCGTCTTTGCTTTGATGGCCTCAACTGGGAAGTAGGTAGCACCAATCTGCTGGGTGATACCTCCGGCTTCGCCCTCTTGAACGTTGGTCTGTCGGATCTTGTCAAGAAGCTTCGTCTTTCCAGTATCGACGTGTCCCAGAATACAGCAGATGGGAGAACGCAGATCGTCCTTGGATCGAGCAGCCAGGGCGGCCTGGTGGGCCTTCTCTCTCCGCTCTGCAGCTTCTCTTTTGCGCTGAGCTTCGGCTTGCTTGGCCTTTGATATGGCTTCTTCATCCTCAGACTCGCTTTCGTCGCTTTCGTCGCTTTCGTCCTCGTCCTCGTCCTTCTTATCTGCGCCGTTAGACTTAGCGGCCAATTTCTTGTCGGCCTCTTCGTCGGAATCGGCATCCCAGCTGTCTTTGACGTCGTCCTCTTCCCCGCTATTCGCAGCGGCCTCCCAGTCATCTTCAATGTCGCTCTCTTGAGCGGCCTTTGCAGCGGCAGCCTTTGCCTCGGCCTCAGCCTTTTCCTTTGCAGCCTTCTCCTCCGCTTCTTTCGCGGCCTTCTCGGCCTGGAGTCGGGCTCGTTCCGCAGCCTCAGCCAGAGCAGCGTCTTCATCTTTCTGAAAATAGGGCAAAAAAATACAACATTAGTAAAAGTCATTCAAAGGGTATAGGTGGAGGGGGGTGGCGCGCTCATTACCTTGTCATTCTTTCCCCTCTTCTTCTTGCTATCATATACCACCTTCTTCTTGGGTGCACCCTCTTCTTCTTGAGGGCCAATCTTGATACCAGCTGCAAGCATCTGCTGGAGCTTCAGCTCATTTCGGGCCTTCTCTTCTTTCTGTGCCTTGGTGAGGAACTTGCCCTCCTTCTTCAGCTGATCAATACGCTCCTTCTCACGCTGCTTCTTGATAGCCTTCTGCTCTTCTTTGCGCTTGGCTTCTTCAGCCAATCGCTTTTCTTCCTCTTCAGCCTTAGCCCTAGCTTCAGCGTCTAGCCGGGCAATCTCTTCCTGTCTACGACGAAGCTCCTCTTGTTGCTTCTGAATCAGGGCGAGATGCGCCGGAATCTTCTTCTTCTTGCCTCCTGTCTCAGCGGGAGCGGGGACGGCTTCCTGTTCAGGGGCGGCTTCATCTTTGGTAGGAGCTGCCTTTGCCGGCTCTGGGGCTTTCGCGGGAGTAGTTGTCTTCTTCTTCGCAGCCTGGTTATGTCCGCGTTAGAAATCTGTATGCCTAGAAGTACCAATGTGATGGGGGAGTTCAAACCTGTTCCTTCTTACGCTGCTTCTCACGTTCCTTCTTCAGCTTTTCCTTCTCAGCCTTGGTGAGTATCCTGCCAGACTCTTCAAGGTCGTCGTCATCCTTCTTAGCCGCTGGGGCAGGTTTGCCTTTGCCACCCTTGCCCTTCTTTTGTGGTAGGGCGAACTCGTCATCGTCCACAGACGCTTCGACTGGTGCTTTGGCGGACAGATCCTCCTCCACCACCGGTTCAGGTGCAGGCTCCTCATCCACGATGCCCTTCTTCTTACGCTTCTCCTTGTTCTTGCGCATGATGGCCATCAGGCCGCCACCACCAGCAGCCTCATCTTCCTCGCCATTCTCCTCGTTAGCAGCGGGCACTGCATTGGCCGGGGCGATGCTTTCTCCCAATTCAGCCTCCCAGTCGTCCTGGTCCTTCCTGTTCCCCTTCTTCTTCGGTGCCATCTTGGTGATATTCCTGATGATATTTGATGGGGAAGCGAATCGGCGATGTTATCGACAAAAAAAATTGAGGAGGGGTAGCAAAAATCTAGTAAATGAGATTCAGCCCCGCAACGTTAGAGGACAGAAGAATAGGTGACGATCGTTCTCCCAACGACAGAATGGAGGACAATGCAGTGGGAGAAGAAAAACCAACCAAGAAAAAAAAAAGGCCCGGAGATAATACTTGAGCTTGTCCCGCACTAATGGCCCATTAATTGTTTGTGGTGGTTATACCAAGAGCGTGTGTTATGGAGCCGGTGGGTTGGCCACTGGGCTTTGTCTTGCGGGGCAGATGACTTTTCGTTTAGCTGGCTTTACAGTAGCCTAATACCTGCCTACTGCCCGGCTCAGTGCCAGCAGGTGCAACCTTTCATGTATGGGTCGTAGCTTGCGAGGCTAGATAGAAATGATTTAAAGTTAGTCATGGTGCTTGGCGTGGTAATGCACCTAATATGCGGCACTTGAGCACTCTACCTATATTTACCTATGCTTCGCAATTTAGGAAAATAGCCATGTCCTTCCTATATCACAAGCCTGTAACTACGTCGAACGCTTCATGCTTGGTTTTTATAAAGAAATCTCTTGTTCTTCCTTCCTCTAAGCAAGGGAGAAGGTAAAAATCTTAAACGTACAGACTCATAATCATCAAATTCATCCCTGGCGAAGATGATAATGCCCTATGCCTGGAATTCTACCATTACAGCGCCGGCGCTACAAGAAACTCGAGTATCTCATAGGCAAGCTCAAGATATTTCTTCCGCCGTTTCGATTCACCTTCGTTCTGGAATCCAGTAGTGAGGCTCCCCCCTTCAAGTGCATCGAGGTGGTCGCAAAATAAGGCAAATGTGTCATCGGACATCATCATCTTTTCCAAAGCGCGTAGATTTATGCAGCGTTTTAGCAAATCTCCGTCAATGTGCATAATCCTGGGGCTTGGTTGTAAATCTAAACTCATAATGTCCACCTTATCATTAATCGCAGACTTGTCGAACAAAGCCATACCGTAGTTTTGGTGAGCCACTGTCTGAACCATGAGTAAGAATCGCCACAGCTCAAGGCCAAGCAGCGAAAACTGCTTCATAGAGCCATCTAAAGAGACACCAATAATATCTGATCCATCATGGGTACTCGGTAATGTTCCGTAGCGCCGATGGGTATTGTCCACGAGCCATAGCGGCCGGCTGCGCGCTCGTATGAACCTTCTCACCGAAGATGCTAGCATAGCTTCGAATACAACTTCAAACTCTCGATCTCGCTGCCCCAGAGGGACCCAGAGACCTGTAATGAAGCCAGCTTGGTCCGATACAAGAGTTAGTGGCCATTGGCCATAACCTTCAGCCGGATTGCCCATATCTATCATATGAATTGCTCTTCTCGAGGTTTGGTCGCAATGTATGAGTTCCATGGTGCTTTCATCTGACTGGTAATCTATGACTTCCAACGAATGCAAGCTTGTGAGTGCAAAAAGCTTGCCTTTGAATATGCGTAGCTGAGTTGCTGGGGAATCCAATTGGAACTGCTTCACAGGTTTCAGCTTCCTCTCCGCCAGATCGAGAATCTCCCAATGAAGTGTTTGGTCCACACAGTAAAGCAATCCTTCCTCATTTCCCACTATTGAATATATTGGGCCTGAAAGTTGTTTCTTATATCGTGTCCAATATCTCAATTGTCTGCTCTCTCCTTCACGCGAGCGAGCATCCAGCTTTTCCGTGGATACAATTATGAGTCTTCCGTGATGCGTGGTCACAATGATAAAAGGAAACACCTTGCCGTCCTTTTTGTAAAGCCATTCGTGAAGCCCATGTATTTTATCTTCGGGATGGCCTAGACCAGAGATGTATTCAGCATGATTCTTATCCTTGTCCGTTGGGACAGAGATTATTGCTCCCGTATCGGGATCAATGAATATCAGGGTGGGCTTATTATCGGTAATCATGGCGACTACTAGGCAGTTTAGCATCTGTGAGAATATGATCCTTGTTGGAGTGCCTTGAATAGAAATAGGCCGAGGCACATTGCCAACTTGAGGACCGAAATCAGCCAAGAGCAGCCTTGAGCCCGCGAGTATCAGCAGAGATGTGTGCCCATTTTGTCCAGATAGATTTTGTGAGATTTTGTGAATTGAGTGAATCGGGGGGGATGGCATGGATGGCTCGTTCGAATCTGTTAGCCAAATGAATTGCTTATTGGTAAATTTACAATTCCTTGGAGAAAAATCGCTGAGAAAGATTAATCTGTTGTCGCAACAAGCAAATGTGGCCGACTCTTCCTCAAAAGGAATCGAGGAGGGAAACACATCAACCCGTGCTACCCCGATAACTTCGGTGTTCCATTTTATATCGTCCGGAGATTGGTCAGATATTCGAGCAGTGATGAGACTACCGCAGCGAGTCCCTAAGACAAGATGAATCTCATCATCGCCTTGGTCTGCGACGGAGATGCTCGTCAGGGCTTCGAGCTCGGTACTAGCCCCTTGATCCACTATGGTATGTCAGTCGGAGTTTAGCAAAATGAAGAGCAATCAAACAATCAAAATCATATTGAAAAGAAAATTATGGAAATACATACCAGGATTAGCTGTAATCGCTTTTGCAACAATAGGCTCCCCAGTCATTGAGTAGATAGCTAGCCATGGAACTCCATTGCACATAGACGTAGCCACAATGAAGGTGTTGCTCGAGGCTGTAAATATTGACACGCAAGTTACTTCACCCTGTGCATCCCAGCTTCTTATCAAGCTGAAGTTGGTTCCCTGGCCTCTCATAACGTGGAGCTGAGAAGCTTGATTGGTGTGCGTGGAGAATACTACGATAGGACCAATGCAAAAAGCACTCTCTGCTGTTGTATCAGCTATACCGAGGGCTTCCGCAATTAAGCATCGTGAACTAATTAGACGTCAGTATTGTGATACCAACGCAAAGTTTAGATAGTCCAGTAGAATCCCGTACCTTCCTGTGGGGTTGGCCACATTGATGGAATTTTCAGTGACCTGAATTATAGTATCTGACACTTGGACAGCGTGAAGAGTTCTAGATGTCAAATCAAACGGTGTATCCTCGGTTGGAACCGCATCGATTTGGTCGAGGCTTTCGGAGAACCGGAGAACAATTGATGAGTGTGGCAGTGCCAGAAGACCATACAATACTGTTTCATTGCCGTGGTGTGTCGTAAATGTCCATGCTTGCCTAATGGGCTCGCCGGTTTCAATGTCCAGCCCAATTCTAGCTTGTATTCCCCATCTCCATTGCACCACGCTACCTTTTAGGCCACGGCAAGATGCACTGAATATGTTGTCTTGCTTGTGCAGCCTATTCTGCTGTACGCTTGTTGACTGTTGTTGAACTACTTGAAGATCTGTATTGTTCGCACCCCAGGTTGAAAATTCATTCGTAGTTGTCATATCAATAACGGGAGACCAGTTGGGGAGGATGCTGACTTGCTGGATGTCCTCACGGGGAGCGAGCTAAAGACAAAACGAGGGCTATCGTCAAACACAGTACATAGTGCAAGGGTCATTTCTTGGCGGATGCTTACCTTCCAAATGCCTCCTGGGCCAGAATCTCCGCCAATCATGAGAACGTCGGAAAAGATGTCATAAGCTGAAGTGAACGCCGTATCGATATTGGCCTCCAAGCATCCGACATTAGTCACAGAAGGAAGCAATTCAGCCGCATCTATTTCAATATGTATAATTGCGCCATCTTCACGAGCCAAATAAATGATGTCTGTTTTTTCAAGGTACTTCTTCCTGCGAAACGGCCGCGCCCAGGCGACCCAGAGCGGATCGCCATGCCCATGATACAGCGGCGTAGGCGCAGGTGGCTCTGCCGGTAGCATTTCAAACTCTGGCGCGCCCGACAGAGCATACTTTACAATGCCGATATAGAACTCAGAGACGGCGAAAAAGGCTGTTTTGAATCTAAGTGGTATGAGCAGCAGGGGCATCTTATGCTCCTTAGGAAGCCGAGTGCCGACTCTCTCTTCAGAAAGGATGAGTTGAAGATTGTCACCCAGCTCCCATTCGTACGTTGCCATACGAGAGATGGGAGGTCCATTGACACGCTCTCGCCGAACAATGATTAATATTAGAATAATATGATGATGATCCTCTGGGCGAGGAAATAGAAACTCCATTTTTTGAACAACTCCGCTGACAGCTCTGATGCGAAAAGATTTGATGGGGTTGATGTACTCTCGGTTTGCGTACTGACGATTGAGCTCCGGTAAGGCCTCCAATTCGTATACAATGAAGATACCTTCCGGAGTTGCCGCAGCCATATATCGAGAAGACGGATCGACAGCAAGGTGATAACCCACATAAGGTAGCAGCTTAGGGTTTTCATATGTGCTCGTAACAAATTCCAGCCCTCCGTCAGGCTTTTCCCTCACAAAGAGGAACAGCATCTGACAAGATTCTAGTACTAACACGAGCATCTGTGGGGGTAGTAAGCGAACTCGAAGGTCCTCGGAGATTCCATCTTCTCTCGGAGAGGATGGAGAAGGTGATGGCTCTTGTTTGACGGTGACGGCGACGGGGTATGGGTCGTCGTCCAATCCGTGTTCCAAGCTGCCGCCAAGAACTACGGCATTTCGAATTCGGTGTCCAAAGTCGGACTTGCGAACAACCTCATGGACCTGGCCATCTCTTCCAAGCTCGCTGACTTGTACAAAGTGATCCTGATGAGTTCATGTCAGCCAAGAAAAATTCGAGAAATCCAAAAGCAGTATCCGATATAGTATAACTCGGGCTCTCATTGAATCGCTTGCCATAATAGAGAGGTACTTACGCCAATGAAAGCAATATCGTTATTGGTGCTGGAGCGCAGCCTGGCCGGGAGCACCCATCGAACAACAGGGCTCTCGGCAATGGTCTGGGATAGAATACCACAGACTGGTGGTTGCGGCAGAGGCTCAGAAGCCAGTTGCGGAGCGGCAGATGCCCTCAAGGCGGCTTGCAGGTTGACGGTTTCAGTAACCCACTCGCCGTCCCTCAAAACTCTAGTATGAAAGGCCATCCTGCCGTTCTCATAGTAACGCTGCAGGAAGGTGTGAAAATAGCGTGATATAGACAAGCAGATGGCTCAGAATCAAAGAGAGTCTGAGTGTTGAGCTCTCAGATGAATTGCACGAGCTAGACCGGGGTGTAGAGAAGTGCACTTTCAGAACAATTTCAGCATCAGAAAGAGCATTTCACTTGACGCTTAGAGCTAGGGGGACAATATCTTGATCATTACGGCCAAAGGAAAGTGAAGGGTCGAAGGTAATGCTGGTACGAGGCCTATATACGCTTAGGCACCGTTTGACGACGCTGATGTTGGAACACGAAGGCTGCTCACACCTGTTGATTGAAGAGGGTGGTCAGGCGCTGGTGCTTTGAGAGCATGAATACCGGGCAAGCTTAAAGTCAGGTCAGGGCAGCAGTTCAATTTGGAGGCAGCTCAAAGGCAATGCTCAAGAATGAGGCGAAGCTCGCTGGCGGCTGGCCTGGGTAACGTTAGAAAACGAGATCGGGCGTCTTGGCCAATCTATATGTACCTGCCAAGCGACTCGCTACCATGCCGCTCAGGGTACTTAGCGATGGCGGTGCCTGCTGTGAACAGCTGGGCTCTTCGACCCAAATCCACTCTGAATATCCCAATGCTCAGCACCTACCCTTTAGAGGCGTATGTCAAGCACAGGCTTCAAAGGCACAATCAAGGGCCAAAATGAGGAGGAAGCTGTTTGTCGTTTATTAGCAGCCAGTAGCACCAGTGCTTGCTGGAGCTGTGGAGTGGGGCTCTCGCTGCGGTTGGGTACCTTGGGTACGGAGTACATACTTTTGTATCCACCACTGCCCGCGCTGCATGCTGCTCTAGCACATGCGCGACGATGCTTTGAAGCTTGGCCATGATGGCTGCCAAGGGCCTTTTTGTGCCTGCTGAAGATGGATGCAACGCCTGTTAGTTGTAGAGCTAGCCGTCTAGAGAACTGCTCCAGGCCGAGCAACCAGCCCAGGCGCGAGAGTCAAGTTTCAAGCGCAGCTAGCAGTACTAAATGCCCTCATGTGCTGCATGTTAATGCCCGCACTCTCAATCGTCCGTTGTCATATCTCATCTCGTACGTCTCCGCATGGGTATACTATGATATGTATTACTACCACAGCCTTTTTCTCGGGCTTACATGTAGCCAACAAGCCTAAGAGCAGTTTTCCAATAGCGCACGGGAAATACCCAAGTAGTACATATAGGCTTGCCTCCTCTATGATCATGCGAGTTCTGTAGCTGTGGGGAAGGATTGCGTCCACGCATGCCAAAAATCCAGTATTGCTGCTACTGCTAGGTAAGTCTGGCAGACATCACGTCGGGGTTAGCGAAAGGATGCTTCTGCCTACTTTCCTGGCCACCATCTCGGGTGCTTAGCTGTCCATTTCAGGCTTCCAAGTTCAGAATTATCACCTATATGTACATGTACCCAGCTACTTTATCTGGACGAGGTTGCCACTTCAACAGGTATAGACACCGCCAAAAATCTGAATTTAAGTATCATTGGTACGAAGTCCTGTGAGTGAGACCGGATAAGACATGTGCTTAGAATTCTCTGTGAATTCTCAGCATTAGAGTAGATGGACCTGGCGGCCGGGTCCTGGCTAGCGACGGGCGAAGCGTGGGCGTGGGAAACATCATGGCTTGGCCCTCATCCATATTCTCGCCACTTTCAGGATTCCTTTTGCCTATAAGATGTCATAACTACTTCCAATGTGAAGCTGATGGACAATGAGCTACTCCTGCTCCCAGCTCTCTGGCCAAATCCTGGATATTGCGCGCATATGCCCATCAGCATGGTCCATATGGCTCTCTCTTGCCATTATGGATTGAGGGATATACGCAAAAAACGCCGCTCAGTCCTCTAGTCGAATATTTGTACCTATTTAGTATATTTGTTCTTGTCTATCAGCCGGAGATACTGCTTTCAAAACTGCATGTACATGGAGTACCATTAGCTCAACGCCTAACATAGCCGCACATTAGAAGGCCTCAGGTTTCCATATACCGCCGATTCCAGCACCCCCCTTGATCGTTTGACAAATAATTAGCCACTTGTATCACTTACTCGACATTAAATCATAGCAATGATGGCCTTGGGGTAGCATCTAAGCAGCCCCAGCCCGCACAATCCACTTGGTAGACGCGCGTACTCCTATGCTACCTACGTGTAAGCACGAAGAATATGGGCAGCTCATATGGTATCACTTCTACTCAAGATGTCCAATTCCCCGCCGCTACGCATGAAGATAAAAATCCTACGAGTTCTTTTAGGATGCATCTAGATTCTTCACACTTGTAAGCACTCCGTGAGGACGGGTCCTGCGACCAATGAGGCTCGCCGCCTCGGATTTCATGCATCTTCATATATATTGAGTATGGCAACCTTCCTATACGTTTCGTACCACTCGCATTCAGTATCAGCTGATCGAGCATTGATTGTGAATTTTTACTGTATTCCGAGTCCCATGATGAGGAGCATGAACTACCAATACTAGTAGAACTATTCTTTTTCGTTATGGAGACCCTGTTGTTGACTAGGTATTTGCTGCAGCCTCCCCCCGGCCGTATCCACTCGGTGAGAGATGAGACCAGGATTGGATGCTTAAAGGGTGCAGAGCCTAGCCAACCAGAATTTCTCATCAGTGGGTCCTTGCAGGCCGTTTGAATCCAAGCCTTGGTCCTTGCCAGCATTTGCAAACCAATGCCGGTGTGCAAGGCCAGTGGCATGCTTGATGACAATAGGTTTGGTACTGAATTTACAGAGTCCAAATAAATTCCCTGTATTATATTTATTTCGACACAATGCTAAATATTCCTCCGCAGAGCAAATCGTGTAAAACATACAGACAGTTGCTGGACATGGTTTTTTAGTCCCATTATAATATAGCTTCTTGAGGATGCAGAGTCTAGATGAAAGTTTCAGCAAAAGAGCAGGGCTACAAGTACTAGGTATGAAGTAGAGAGTTACAGAAATTTGTCGACAAAGGAAAACAATACTAGGTGGATTTGGTCTCGGGTGAGATTAATGTGTTGACTTAAATTCAATAGAGGGTTAAAATCTGTGCCAGCGCATAGGTTAAAGATACCGTTGCCAGCCAATTCAGCGTATCAGGGGCGAGACTACAAGTATCAAGTCTTTTTATCTCTTACTGTTGGACGTTTTCCAGTATAGTACTTATACTGTTTTCCGTTGCATGTACTTTATATGATATCTACCCATTCTGTTAAATACAGAGGCTAGAATCGCCAACGGTTTCAGCATGTGATCGCCCTGACGCTTGTACGTGGCCCCAGATGGCTCTCGTAGCGCGAACCCCACCAAGTAAACTAAGCTCCATGGGATAGCAGATGCAGCCCGACGCTTAATTTACTCCTGCAATAACGCAGTGCCATGCTAGTCGCGACACCAAAGCACCGAATTCGCACATGAGCCTGGAAAAAGAGCTGGGCGATACCGCTGGCCTCCACCGCGATGATGTCGACTTTGCCGAACCAGAGGACCCTGTAGACGATCCAGGCCCCAGTCCAGCCGTGGCCCTCAAGACCAGCGAGATCCTCGCAGCCTGCACCTGGCGAGATGCCACACGGCTGAGAGCTCTGGCCGAGTCTGAGGGTGGCCTACTCGCCGATACACTACGTCAGGCGGCATGTATGTACTCATCACTGGCCTTTCACTCAATCTCCCTTATTTTCTTTCTCCTTGTGCCATTCAAATCCAGTTATATGCTAACTTGATTCTTCCAACAGGGCCCATATTGCTTGGCTTACCTCCACCAGCCGATGAGAAAGAAGGCGACGCCACACATTCGGCAGATCCCGATGCTGCTCCCCTAGACGATGACTGGAAGGAATTCCCCCGCCATAAAGATGAAGACCAGGTTCAACTCGATGTAAATCGATCCTTTGTCCACTATCCCAATGGTATGTCTCTCTAAAAGCCAATCACACAAGCAAGGAATCTACAGATGTTATGATAGTAGGACTAACGAGACTCAATGGTTTCTTGCTTTAGATCAGTCCGAGGCACAGTTACAGGAACGAAAGCGTGAATTATCAAATCTCATCGTCGAAGTCCTCCGCCGA
The DNA here is from genome assembly GCA_000331835.2 of Trichoderma hamatum GD12. Lineage (NCBI taxonomy): Eukaryota > Fungi > Ascomycota > Sordariomycetes > Hypocreales > Hypocreaceae > Trichoderma > Trichoderma hamatum. The sequence continues at coordinate 19,938 of KQ479148.1, forward strand.
CACCCATATCTCTGCTACTTTCAAGGATACCATGATATCTGCCAGGTATTCCTCCTGGTCCTAGAGCCAGCGGCAAGAGCACCGCTGGTTTCGCGGCTCTCTATCCTTAGAATCCGCGACTTCATGCTGCCCAGCCTCAGCGCCACAACCGCGCAGCTGAGACTCCTCCCTGACATCCTAGCCCGGGCAGACATCGGGCTTCGTCGGCATCTCTCCAGCATAGAACCCTTCTACGCTCTCGCTGGCACCCTTACTATGTATGCTCACAATATTGAGCGGTACAAGGACATAGCTAGGCTGTTTGACGTCATCTTGGCGCGCGAGCCTACCTTTTCCATATACTTGTTTGCCCAGATCGTCATAGATCGCCGTGAAGAGATTCTGGAAATTGACGAGCCTGATATGCTTCAAGTCATTCTCGGCCGAGTCCCCCCGGAATTGGACTTGGATGCCCTCATCAAGAGATCTGTAGATCTTTATATCCAGCACCCTCCCGAGACCTTAAGATCATGGCGTCAAATTTCTGCGTTCAGCGTCCTCAAAACGTCCAGGGATGTAGATGATAGTGCGCGACAAAGTATAGAGGATGGCCATGAATACTTCGAGAAACAAGTCAAGGAGATACAGTGGGAGGAGCTAAGAATGGGGGTCAGAAGGAAAATCTGGCTATACAGGCGCCCTGTCAGGTTCATCGGAACAGCCATTCTGGTCGGAGTCGTGGCATTCTACCTCCGGCGGAATCCTACTCTTCTGCAGTACATATGGTCCCTTTTCCCAGGTCAACAATGAGATTGCCATTAATAAGGGGAAGAATAAAAAGAAAAGTTAGGAAGAATCCTACTAAAGAAATTTTGTGTGTAGTCTTTTTATAGATGTACCTATCTAATATTCAACCTTCTGCCATAAACATGCTATGCCTCCAGACGCCATACTATAGAAACCAGAATCCAACCCTAGTTCCACATCAATGCTCAGATCCAAAGTCTTGGTGCATACGTTATTATAATTACTTTTGCTTCAAACGTAAATATGTACTTCTATGATTCGCCCTGGTATTTTTGCTTTAGTTCCTCAAAGTGATCCTGTTGCTCCTGCGCTAGCTTGCCCGTTTCGTCGCCGATAATGGTAAGAATCAAGGAATAGTTGTTATATAAGAATCGTTCACTTTTTCTCGTATCGCCATGCGTTTGACTATGTCGAGTCAAGAAAGCTTCGACTTCAGACCGCAAACGGCGAACACTACCTACGACAGGCTCATCGTCGCCAGCTTCGGTGGAGAGGGCCAGGAAGCTTTGGAGCAATTGCCCAAATCGCTGAGTTACCATGTGCGGTGCAGCGGACAACTTCAACTGGTCGGCCCGGGCCAGTTTCGCGGGAGCAGCATTAGTCAATAGTCGAACGGATTCGCAATGGCGGTCCATGATGACCTGCAACCGCGGCCATAATAGCATATTTGTGCCGTTAATATAGCCATCCACGGCTGGGACCTTTCGCCTCTGAAGGTCAAAAGCAAAGTGTTGATTAAGCCGAATGCAGAGTAGGAGACCCAGGGCGTCAAAGGTCTCGCTTACAAGGGTTCTCGAAAGCACCCTACCGACCTCAAACGTTGGCTCAAATATGTAGTTGAAGTTTTTGGATATTTGTGAATAAGATAAGGCAGGTGCGAAAAAAGCCGCCAAGAAGGTATACTCGGCTGTCGCATTATCGATGAGAGCCAAGTTAAAATTTCGAAAGGGAACTTCTAAATAGTGGGTTGATTGGTCCTCCTCTGCCAGGTATGATGAGATGGCTGAAGTGCTCTTCGTCCGTAGCATATCAATCCGACGTCCAAGGTTGTATGCATCATGTGGTGGGCCTGCAACACGGCTACTGGATAAAACGGCAGTTTTCTTTGTCGCGTCTTCCTGTCCCAGAACATCATTTTTGTCCAGAATATGAAGTTTGAGCTTGGCCAAAGCTCTCTCGTAGCGCGTGAACTGATTGAGGTAATACCATCGCATCGTGTTCATGTACGCCTGCGAAATTTCTTCCGCGAGAGTAGCATGATGTTTATGGAGAAATGTGTAGAGGTCTTTGAACTTGAGGAAGTTTTGTTGCTGAATGATTTGCGCATTAATGTGAGGCGACCGAAGGGCCTTTATCTGAGCAACGAGAAAGTCGCGAATACGCTCGACAGCCTGCAGCACCGCATGTTAGTCGACATTACGGTGACCTATTATCAAGATTAAGCTGATAGACCGTACCTTTAATATTAGTTTCTCCAATATCGGAACAAGCTCTTCACTGGCTTTGCCCTGCTGTGTTCCTGATAGCTTCTGCACGGCTGAAGCTCTCTTGTCCAATTCATTCAAAGTTTTCGCCCATGCTTCATCGATATGGCTCGTCGTTATTCTGGAAATCGTCTCGGGTGACACGCTCAGCTCTTCCACCAATGGGCCGAGAGCCTTCTCTATTCGTTTTCGATTCTCCAATCTTCGACTCAATTCGCTGGAACGGGTTTGCAAAGTTTCAATGTCGGCTGAAACGGTGGAAAGGTCATTGCGGAAATCCGCAAGATTGATTTCGACCGAGTTCAAAATGTCGTCGCATGCAACAATAGATCGATGCAAGGCGTCGAAGCGGGCTTTGTCGTTCTCATCTATATAAACGGCATATTAGCAAAGGAAATGCAGTCGCCGGGTGTGGTATTTCGGAATTGTAACGCACACTCGCTCGCATTCGGCGGCCGGCGGAAGCTTGTAGCATCATCGTCGAAGCTCCCGGCGGCCAGCTCCTTTAGAGACAGCCCTCCGAAATCGACATCAAGCCCCAGATCCTCTTCTTTGATCAAGCTAGCCCTGCCCTGAGCCTTGCCTACAATCTCCGAATCTGCCGCCAATAGCCTCTCTAAGATGTTCACCGAGTCTGGAACCTGAGGCGCAGTTGGCTGTTTCACTTCTGAGCCATTGGGCTTGCGTGATGACGCCAACAGCGATGTTGTAGAGTCGCTGGATACTAATGACAGAGACGAGCCCCTCGGGGAGGGTCCTTGCCGCTGAGAGGTTACATAGGGGCTGAGATTGGCCTGTGACTTTCGCGGAAGCGGCGAGTTGTGTCGGCTGGTGATCTGAGGAGTCGAAGGCCCGGACGCGCTGGCTTGACTCCCTGAGAGACGGTCGAGCCACATGGTGCGAGAGAGAGGCCGGGAGCTGGTGTTGGGGGTTATCGGTGGAGGAAAAGAGGGTGTCTCGCGATCATGACCGTCTCATCGCTTGGCAAAAAAGACTCGAGTGCCGAACAGTCACTACGTCTAAACAATTGGTGGTCACGGTGCTCGAGTATATTGAGCATACCTCTGGTGCTGTTAACTGTCCAATACGGAGTGCTCAGTGAGACGACCGGCCAGTTCAGTTGTAGCAGCGAGGCTATGCGACGGTGGAGCCGAGCTTTGGGGCTATCGATTAGCGCCGTGTCTGATGAAGGGACGTGCTACAATATGGATCTCAGCGCGGTGATTGAATAGTACAGTACGTACTGTAAGGCAAGCGGTGCGACTTGTAGGCCTCAGCGCCTGTCCGTGCCTACCTACATACTAAATTGCACTTGTTCTGGAGCTCAAGCCCGCCAGCAGCCGTGGCCACCATCTCCAAGCTCATTGGCAGCGCTTTGAGTCAAAAGTGTCAAGAAAGATGGCTTGTCTGGGCCCTAGGCACTGCACGGCCAGCGAATGCATGCATCTTTGCTGCAGGAGCTTCATCTCTGTTGCAGATTGATCACCAACGCATATCACGCGACTGATGGGAGATACCGTGCAGCAATCTCATAGCAAGCCGCAGCGTGCGAGAGCTTTGCTGCCGGCTCGCAATTAAACTTTGCCAGGGGATCGTGGCTGTTCCTCTTTTCGGCCGAAGGAGAGCTCAGAGTACTGATCCAGCAGTATCTAATAGCTATTTCAGCGTCACTGATTTCCATGCTCTATCCCATTGAGCTGTTTAGCACCTTAGCTTGGCAAGATGCTACCTAGTAGAGACAGCTCGGATCATGCATGAGCACTGCCAGCTCCCAGTAGGGTTTCGCAGACTCGAGATGCGGAGTTGTGCGTGTGTGTGTGATCATCTTACCCTTTTCCACAAGAGTGAGCTCATGCAGCTCCCCGCTCCCGAGAGCAAAATTGGGATACTTTCATGGCAACGCAGCTGCAGAGAGCCCAGATGCGGTGGCACCTCGGTACCACTAGGCATACCTTTAGATACAGTGCTGATGGGCATCAAAAGAGACGATGTGCGGGCAGTTTTCAAAGCTGTAAATACTGTATGTATTGTACCAGGTAAGGTATTAATTAGCAGTAGTGGCAGCAGCCACCGCAGCTCAGCACTCTCGCCTACTAGAGACTCCTAGCCATCCTACACATAAGCACCGTAGCCACGACAAGCCTCGGGATTTTCTCTTAAAAATTTTCCCTAAGAAGGCTGGCTCAAGCCGCCTGACTATCTAGGAAAAGAAGAGAAAAAAAGACGAGGAAAAAAGTACCAAACCTTACTGGCCGGGTCCAAAAGGTACTAAATCCGCTTCCCAAGAGGCAAAGCTGCGTCCCACAGCCGCCCAGGCAAAATTAACGCCAGGGCCAATCACGCCGGCGAAAAAAAAATTCAGGTAACGCACCTTTTCTACCCCCTCCGTCCACCTTTTGCTCTTCTCCTCTCACCTCTCAATTTCTCCTCTCCACATAACTCTCAGCACTCTCCACTGTCTGTCTGCCGCGCAGACTCTCTCTCACTCTTCGTCTTCTTTCTTTTGCTTCACGACAAGTTCGATTTTTGCGCAATCCATCACCATGGCTGACGAGGTAAGTCGTCCATCTCTCACGAGCATCTTTGCGCTGCCTTTACACAAGAGAAAAACCACCCCGCAATCGTCTTGGCTGCCCCTCGACTGAGCGACACCCCACATCACAATATTTTACAATTTTTTTTTTTTTTTTTTTTTTTTCAGATGAGCCTCTGCGCTGCCATGATAATTCTTTACAAGATTGGCTCCAAGCTCTTCGTCAAAATTACAATTCGCCTAAATTTGCTTCGTTGTGTACCATAGATGCTAATCTTGCTATCCATCTACAGCATGATGTTACCTTCGAGTCCGCCGACGCCGGCGCGTCTCTCACTTACCCCATGCAGTGCTCTGCTCTGCGCAAGAACGGCTTCGTCGTGATCAAGGGCCGCCCCTGCAAGATTGTCGACATGTCCACCTCCAAGACTGGCAAGCACGGTCACGCCAAGGTCCACCTTGTCGCCCTTGACATCTTCACTGGCAAGAAGTACGAAGATCTCTCTCCCTCCACTCACAACATGGATGTCCCCAACGTCACCCGTCGTGAGTACCAGCTTGTAAGTCGATCTTGGTTCCAGAATGAAAATTTGAGGGAAATGGGGAGAAAAGATGGAGCTTGAGATTTATTGACACATTTTTGTAGCTCGACATCTCTGACGATGGCTTCCTCTCCCTCATGAACGACGACGGTGACACCAAGGACGATGTCCGCATGCCCGACGGTGAGATTGGTGAGAAGATCAACAAGCTCTTCAAGGTTGACGAGAAGGACACCAGTAAGTTGCTCTATATCGATGTCATGAATCATCATCTAAAAGCGAATTCTAACCTTGTTTCCAGACGTTGTTGTCCTCACCTCCATGGGTGAGGAGGCCGCTATTGAGGCCAAGGAGGCTCCCAAGCAGTCTTAAATTAACAATCCTACTTTCCTCCGCCAATTGAGTAAAATGAAGATTTAGGATTTGTTTATAGCCCCCTCGTTTCCTTCCACCTCTTGGCGTTTACTGCGGCCGTCGTAACATCGAATATCCTTGGGTTGATGTATTGGTCGTTCCGCTCGAAGGTTGATGGATCGGATTTTTTCAGCTAGTTTCAATACTTGGCACTTCAAATACCCTTTCAAAGGGCCAATACAGTTTCCTTTGTCCTTCACGAATCATGGCCAAAGCTGCCCAGATGAAAGTTTGCGTAGCTGGGAATTATGATAGAAAATGAAGATAAAAAAAAATGAATGTGCATATTGGCTTGCTGTACAATCTATAAACCTATGCAAAACGTGATATGCATAACCGTAAATGACTTGATATTCTATTAAATTTTTCTTTTTCTTCGTCAAGAGCTATGAATGTGTGGAACTTGGTGTCAGACAGTGAAAGCTAAAAATACCAGCTGGTTGGTACTGTCTAGCGGGCTGTCGGTACTACGCAAAGCGAGCATCCTAGATCTAAGATACGCTAGCTTATTCTTTTCAGTATAGCAGTCTCACATTGCAAATTCATGACTTGATCCACGGATTCATCGCACGGCACTGCAGCTTTGTTCGCATTATTCTTCGTTTAATAATTCTTCTTCTTCTCTTCTTCTTCTTCTTTCTAACTAGAGACTACGATACAACATGAAGGCAAGCTTCCTGATTGCTGCCGGAGTCGTACCGCCTAAGCCGTGAAATCTACGCTCACCCACCCCAGCTGGACGGAGCCACATACCATTTCTAGCCTCTCAAACGAAGTTCAGAGAGGCAGCCCACGATGGAAGCACCAGGGGGACTTCGTAGGATGCCCCGAGGGGAGAGATGCCCCGAGTGCGGTAGCCAGAAATGGTACCTGCAGGACGGGCTGAGATTTTGCGCCCGAGGCCACCAGATCGAGGTGAGTGTCTCTTTATTGACGTTATCATGGATGAAAGATTGATTACAACTATGTGCTGATCAACGGTAGGGCTTTATCCAATTTGATCTGGGTGATATTGAAGACTCTGGTAAAATGGGAGCCGTGTCTCGACGTGAAAAGGTCAGCAGAGATCAACGGAAAAGGGCGCCACTCACTGGCCAAGCAGGCAGAGATCTTTACCTTGAATCCCTTCAATTGATTATTAGAAGCCAACTGGCATGGCTCATCGGTGGAAAGGGTCACAGAGAAGAGCTCGAGACTGTCGTTCGCGACTTATGGGACTTGCGAATCAGAGGATCCGATTCTGGCTTGGGGGATGATACCCTTGAAGAAGAAGAATTGGAGGTTTTCAGCTCTGAGCCTCCTCAAAATTCAGCCCTGGCAAGCTGGCAGCGGCAATCCAGAAAACAGAGCTGGGATCCTGAATTAGGTTCGCGGTGGCCATTGCCGCGTGTTCCTGATACGCTCGCAATCTGTTATCTGGGCTGTGTTCTGTTGAGGATACCTACTCATCTTGGTGAAATAATTCAATGGGCTAATAATGGCAGTCTTTTGTATAAAAAATGCGTGAGTATGATGGCTTATCAATATGATTCCCGATACTAACCAGAAAGTAGTATCACTCTCTACCCCAAGAAATGCGTGATCGACTACCTGCTGCATATATCAAGCTCTTAAAGCTGCCATTTCGCTCCCCTGTGGAAGGCGATGAGCTCCATAGAGTTGTTATGGACCTGGTTCTCTCATACCATTTCAACTACAAGCTAGTCTTTCCAGAGATTAATCATGTTCCAGAGCTCATACAATTTGCGAAGGAGCTTGCACTACCTAGTAAGTCAAGAGTAATGAATTTCAGTAACGATCGCTTTTCTCCTAATCGAATTATAGTTGACTCCATCATTGTGGCCCGAAAACTAGCATCTATCTTAGGGTATCAGTTCCAATTCCCAATTGAGAAGCTGTCGAATGCCCGATTAGATTACCCAGAGATACGACTGATAGCGTTGCTCATTGTTGCTACCAAACTCTCTTTCCCTTTTTCTGAGAACACCTCGATATCCCAGCCTCCCAACTTCAGTTCTCTCGAGATGCCTAGATTGGACTGGGAGAGATGGCGACGTGGAAAAGAGGGCCTGCCCACACAGCACGACACGAAGACTAGCAAGTACGACTTTGATACGGTCACACCCAGCCAAATAGTCTCTATGGATGATGAGGAGCTCGATGCGTACTTCGCTCACGTCTCCAGTCTCATTGATGTCACTAGTGAGTTATTGGTGACAAGACCCTCGAGGTGATACAAGTTCTTACGTAGAGAATCTAGGCGATAATCCGATTACGAAGTTCTTCCCGGTAGAAGACTTACCAACAAACATAAATCAAGCGGAGGATATTTCCACTACCGAGTTGGACGACGCAGTCAAAAATCTCCTACCACAGATTATTGAATACAATTCATCAGATTCCATTGAGACAGCTGAAAGCACTACAATTCCTGTCTCAAGATATGAAGCATTCCGTAACGTTGACGATCTCACTGAGACGGCATCCGATCTTTATAAAGCAGCAGGTATGTTTGTCGTCGACACACAAATAACCCCTATAACTATATGCAATACAGAAGCTAAAAGATATAAATACATTAAAGGTGCCGTAGTGGGAGCTTCTCTTGAAACCATGACAGACGCCATATACAGGGTCGAACGGAGTATGGTTGTCTGGCAGACAAAGAGCCGTCACGAAGGAGAGCACGAGACGTAGTAAATAGACAATCACAGCGACTAAATGAGCAATTATCAGTATTAACCCATGGAGAGTGTATAAAGGCGTAGTATATAGGCTATATCGACTGCGCCGCAGCTTGGCAAGTGCTGCATTTAAAATTTCCATATAATCTTATTAATTCATGAATAATATCAGCACCGGGCCTTACATATACCGAGCATCAGTGTTTACAGCATCCAGGACGCTACTCTACATAAAGGGAATGGGCTAAAGCAGGGTGGGTCGGGACGAGGTCTAGCACTAGTAGCATTTGGGAAAGCCCTCTTGGTACCGCAAATTGAGGAATATTTTCTGCTGAAAGTCACGTGTGTCGGCTACTGACCTAGGGTTTTCCATGATTTGAACTTCCGCCCCACCAAATTTGCGCGCAGAATCAGCGATTGAACCTTCACATCGTCAAGTATCACCAAAATCGTCCAAGAGTGAGTACCGCCGCCACGCCCAAGCGAGCTACAGAATTCGTGATGAGGATGAAATACTAACCGTAAATAGTGCAGATGTAAGCCCAGCAGAATAAAAAAAAATCCCCGATATCGAACCCGGCAATCCGTACTAACAAATGCGAAAAGTTTCGTGAAGACCCTGACGGGCAAGACCATCACCCTTGAGGTCGAGTCCTCCGACACGATCGACAATGTCAAGTCCAAGATCCAGGACAAGGAGGGAATTCCCCCGGATCAGCAGCGATTGATCTTCGCTGGCAAGCAGCTCGAGGATGGCCGAACCCTGTCTGACTACAACATCCAGAAGGTGCGTCGCTAAGGAACTGCATTTCTGAATCGCCTTTGCGAAAATCGTGGCGAAAGAAGTGGAAAATTGGGGGAAAGAGGAATGGGATGCTAATGCGAATATACAGGAGTCTACCCTCCACCTGGTTCTCCGTCTGCGTGGTGGTATCATTGAGCCCTCCCTGAAGGCTCTGGCCTCCAAGTTCAACTGCGACAAGATGATTTGCCGCAAGTGCTACGTACGTACACCCTTTTATTACCTGTCCGACAAGCTATATTTTATTTTACTTTTCCCGTTGGTGCTAATTGTCGCGTTTATAGGCCCGTCTCCCTCCCCGTGCTACCAACTGCCGTAAGCGAAAGTGCGGACACACCAACCAGCTTCGCCCCAAGAAGAAGCTCAAATAAATTATTTCACCAAAGATGCGGCGTCTGGTTTCTGGCATTCTGGGGTTGGCAAGGACAGAGGTGCTATTGCTTTATTCCGGATTTGTTTCTACATTAGTATCATGGTAGAGGCGAATACAACAATCTAGATGATATCTGATGGCAACTTGTTAAAACTATCCTTCGAGGAATGACTGGAGTGATCCGACAGTACCTGGTAGTACCAGTTTGTACTCTTCAGCTTGAAATGCCGGGCCTATTATAATGGGGCTTTGAAGAGGGCAAATTTCAGATAACTGAAAGTATCTGATAGTTGTAGCGACCACGGAGCCGAATATAGCAAAACAAGATAACCAGTTGCATCTGCAGATTTATCAGCTGCATACAAGTTCATCCCTATAGCAAAATATGCTCGCTGAATTACTGCAATAAGATTGCGTTTGACTAAAGTATTCTACTCAAAATTCGCCAATGGAGTGATTACACACGTTGCAGATATTATTATGAGTCCCAAAGAAATGCCTATTAGTTTTGACTATTCTTTGACTGCGAATAGGTACCTAGGTAGGTAGTTAATTGTCAAATCATACCTAGCTTGCTTTCATGCCGGTGATGAGCAATCCGCATGCCTTAGTGGCTCAAGCGGGAGCTATCACGTGATACGTAGCATACACGTTACAAGCTATCCCAGCCAGCCTACATGTCTCGGGGGAGGACAAACAGCTATTATACCATCGAAACTAATTGCTCTCCAACTTCAGCGATAGAAAGGCAGTTCAGACGGCGCATTTGTAAGACGATTTAAACGACATATCCGCCAATAAGAAGAAATACGCCAGCAATGTCCGGCTCCGGATATGATGCAGTGGTGGACGTGGACGACGAGGTGCGTTGCTCCAAGGAAGTCATACATTCCTATGCATCGATCGTACCATGCTGGTAAAATCCATGCTTCATTTTGGCTCACCGACCTTTCTTAGGGTGACCTCGGAGACACCGACCTCCAAGAAGATCTCGAATTCCACAGCTCCAACTTCAATGAGCCCTCTTCCTCACGAGGCGGCCGCAAGGCGCCAGCATCGGGACTCCCACCACCAGCGACATCTTCCTCCTCCTCCTCCTCAAAGCGCTATCTCTGGAGCATGTCGTTCTATGCACAATTCTTCGACGTCGATACATCCGCTGTTCTATCGCGCTGCTGGGCGGCCTTGTTCCCGCGGGCAAACTTCCTCGATGTATTAGAGGGAAATCCAGACCTGTATGGGCCGTTTTGGATCGCAACGACAGTCGTCCTGATTCTATTCCTCGGCGGCACGATCAGCCAATATCTTTCGAGTACGGGGAAGTCTGCTTTTGCGTATGATTTTAGGTTACTAAGCGGTATGGCTTCATCTTCCCGGATAGCATTCCCCGGCTTGTCATTAGGTGGCTAACAAGAAGGGGCATGTAGGCGCGGCGGGCCTGATTTACGGCTATACCTTGGTCATCCCGGTGGCCCTATTCCTCGCTCTTCGATACTTTGGAAGCGAATCAGCGAATCTCTTGGAATGCTGGGCTCTATATGGGTACTCAAATCTGATATGGATACCTGTTGCTCTGATTTCGTGGTCACCCATCTCCATCCTTAACTGGGTCTTTGTGGGAGTTGGATTCGGCCTGTCTGTGGTATTCTTGGTGCGAAACCTATACCCAGTATTGAGTGCGACCGATCGCCAAATCAGCAAGATCCTGCTAGTTATCGTCATCCTGCTACATGCCGGTCTTTCTTTGACTATCAAGATCCTTTTCTTTGCTCATGGGAGTCCGGTTGCGCGAACCCCTACCGATGGTGGTTCTGATAAGCCACAATAGAGGATGAACTTCGCTGCTTTAAAAAATCAGGTCAGAGTTAACGGATAATGGGAGACTTTTAGAGTTGAATGAAAAAAAAAAAAGATTGGTCTTCAAATGCAGGTTTCTAGGAGAATACCAGGAATTTGACCAGAGCATTGTACACTACACACAGCACAGTTAGCTATGCCTAAATTTAAATGATGGAACATGAATGTAGATTGTAATGCAGATTTTGTTTTCTTTTGTTCTTTTCTTTCCAACCGGCTTCGTGCTCCTTGGTATGACCTTTTTTTCCCGCTTGGTCCCACGCCATCAGTCTATATACAGCTGTGATATTAATACCAAGCGCCACTTTTTCGATACAACAACCGTTGGTTCATTGGCCTAGTTATCTTTCTTTCCCTGCTTAACCACCTCAACCGGCCCCTTGTTCTTATCCCAGTCGAGCCAGCTGCCTGGGTATTCACCAACACTCTTCCATCCAGCATGTTGCGCCAGGCCCGCAGCCGCCTTGGCACGCACGCCAGCCTTGCAGTAGAATAGCAAAGAGGCATCCTTGGGCGGGCGGCTGTATCCGTACATGTCTTCAAAGTCCTCTTCGGAGATGTGGAAGCTCTGGACGGCAGAGGTGATGGGGATGTTGATGGCACCAGGGATCTTGCCGGTGTCGAAGAGCTCGGAAGGTTCGCGGACGTCTTTTTTAAGTTTTAAAAAGCGAATAGTCAGCAACCAAATCGAACAAAGGTCATAACATTACTGGCAAAGAACTCGGAATATGTAAACTGTAGAAGAGCAGGCGACATACCGACGATGATGACCTTTTCCTTAGGGTCCTTCGTCTCAACCAGCGTCTTGATCTCATCAAAGCTCCAGATCCGACTGCCCGGCACCTGGTTGTCGGCACTGCCTGAATACCACCGCACGGCGCCAATGCTCCTACTTTGGTCCCTACCCCAAGCCGCCGGCAGCAATGATGGCGCTGGCCGAACCATCGCAGAGGCCGCCGTTCTCGCAGCAGCGACTGTCACTGGGGCAGCAGCAGTCATCCGCGAGGCTATGCGCCGCAGCGCAAGCCGCTGACAAGCTTGCCGAGCTGCCATGATTGCCTCAACTTTGTTTACCTTTTTTCGGTTTGCGGTCTCCTCGGTGGCGCTTCAAGCTTGATCAGTGGATTTCGAGAAAGCTTTTGAGATGCAATTGCTGCTTTCCAAGCTTGCGCGCGTAGTATTAGTCCGCCGTGTATATATCCCCCAAAATTCCGCTATTAGCCACTAGTAGGCCATCCGAAATAGCCCAGCCTCGGGAAAGCTACCACGAGTAAGTGCAAGTTTCAAACCCCAAGCTTCTAAACAGCTAAAGAAACAGCTTCTTGTTCTTTTTTTTTTTTTTTTTTTTTTTTTTTTTTTTTTTTTTTTTCATCGTGCAGAAAACAGGCCAATGACAAGATGCCCTACTGCTAGCTACATGAAGAAGGATTTTTGGCGTGGGAAATAGCGACCTCGAGGTCAATGAAGCTCCCCAATGACAAGCGCAAATCGCCCGCGCGAAACGTCATGTCATGTGTGGCTACCTGATAGCTAGAGGCTTTCAAGCTTCCTTCGTTCGTTCAGGCCACTCCTGAAATTACCTAGTACGGAGGATTTCGTGGACTACCAAAATTATCAGCCTAAGCCATTTGAATGCTTCGCGTTGATGCCCGCGCTTACCAGCTGCTCTATAAAGGATCAGCAGCCTCCTCATCCAAGACGGCCATTAATATCTTCGTTCTCAAAGCAAAATCCTATTGCACGGAATGTTGCCGCGGAATTTGCATCTCATAAATCATCCCGTGAATCTCACTTCACTTTCACCCAAGGCAACAGACAGCTCATTGACATTGATCTTCCTTTTATTTTCATTCCATCAGCTAAACTTGATGTTCTTCATGGCGCCCAGCCGCAGAGGGGAATTATGCCACGGCTGGGATAACAAAAAATATATATACACTGATGATTTGGGTATTAAAATTATGTACCATCCCCCCATTAAAGCCTTGCCTTTCCTTTCCTACGCAAGACCAATCCTGAACTCCTCCCGATTATTAAAAGCGTCTTCAAAGCAGCTCAGTGCTTAACAAATGCCATGTGCAAAGAAAACGCCGTCTATAGCCATGAATGGCATTCGCCAACCGGACGATCATGTATCGCTTCGATATCGCAAGGCTATGTTTGTATAATGCGCCGCTGACTGCAGTTGTACAGTCTTCACCTTTTTTTTTTTTTTTCCGATTGTCATTTCGTCGTGTGTTTTCGATTTATTTCCTCGCTTCAAAAGTAAGAGGGCAGTCATCCTATGCTACTGTTAGCTAGCTGTTCAATCATCTCTAGTTCTTTATCTTGGCCATGTCTTACTTTGGGGAAGATTGTTGCAAACACCTTGATCTCTTCTGAGAGAGGGGTGGCGTGATGAGTCCAGTTCATTTGCACAGATGCTTTTCCAATCATCAGAGCCAGGTTAAGCTGGGCATAAAGTTGACCGAGGCAGTAGTGAGGACCAGTTCCGAACACCAGGTAGTTCTTGGCACCCTTGACTTCGGCATCTCCTGAAAAGTATCTCTCAGGGTCATAGTAGTCGGGGTTGGGGTAGACCTCGGGATCGTGCAGAGCCATGTACGTCGTAGGGATCAACATAGAGCCTAACGGATAAAAATGTCAGTATTCGGAGCACGCAATCTTGACTATAAACCAGACTCAGAATCAGGCTTACCCTTGGGAACAGTGTAGGTGTCGGTGATGGGGAACGGTTTCTTGACCAGGTAGGGAACCATGAGGACCGGTGGGCGGTATCGGAGGAGTTCTCGAACGGCGGCACGAGTGTAGGTCAGAGACTCGAGTTGATCCATGTTGAGCTCAGCATTGATATCGCCATTGCGGACCTTGAGGTTTTCCTCTCGGATGCGGTCAAGAACATCGGGTCGCTGAGCTGTAACCTGGAAGAGCCATGTAGCGGCACTGCTGGTGGCATCCTGAGAGGCAAAAAGGAAGGTGAAGACGGTCTGGGAGATCTCGTAATCTCCAAACATGCGCACCATGGGTGAAGGCTTCACCAAATCTTCGGTGGACAGGCCCTTGGCCTCAGCCTCACGCCAACGTTCGGACTGGATCATGACCAAAATCCAGGCATCCATGATACAGGTGACTTCTCCTCCGGCAGCCATGCGAACCTTGGCTTTGGCAGCGCACTTGGAGAATTCAGCAAGAACCATGTCGGCCGCCTTCTTTCCATACCAGGTCTTGGTGTAAGGAAGAATGATAGGGAAGTTGACAAGCTCAAGAGCTGCGGTGATGAGATAATAATCATCGGCAATCTTCTTGATGGCCTCATCGGAGATGTAGTGACCGACAAAAGTGCGGCAAGAGACGGCACACATGAGTTCGCGGAACTCGGGCATGAAAGGAACGGGCTTGCCGTCATTCTCCTTGGTGATGTCGAGGAATCGCTTGAAATATGTCTTGTACACCTCCTCCTGACCGGGAAGATAGTCGGCGAGGGCCTTGCGGGTGAAGAGGCCGTTGAGACCCTTGCGGAAATCTACGTGGAGCTTTCCGTCAAGGAAAACCCAGTTGTCGGCTCCGAGGAGCTTGTGGGCGACATCGACGACACAAGGCTTCACATACATGGGGGAGTTGAGAACTTTGCGAGCCATATCGCGAGTGGACGCAATAACGACGAACCTGCAGAAAAGCCAATGTCAGTCCCGGTCATTAAATAAGGTGTATCAAGCCTAGGAAATCAAATCTTACTTGTGGAAGACAGAGACACAGCTCAGTGGGCCGCTCAGCCACTTGGCATAGTACTCTTCGAACTTGGGGTCCATGGACTGCAGGAAAGGTCCAATGAAGGGCGTCTTGAAAGCCGGACCAACAATAGAGCCCTTGTTAAGAAGATAGCTGACTGTTGAATAGCAAGCACTCGTTAGCCGGGATCAACTTGCTGCCGAGCCACTGTGGGCTACAAAAAAAGCGAACAACATACTTTGGTCATAGGCGACACAGAGTGCGAGGATGGTGAACAGCCAAGTCCATGGTCCCGCGGTAGAGATGGTCTCGATCACATAGTCCAGCTGGGGAGGAAGGTTGGCGCTGACATATTTCGAATTGGCGATCACAGATGTCAGGACTGAGGAAGCCCTGGTGGCATTGACAGCCTCCATGGTTGGCTAAAGGCAGAAGAAGCTGTGTCGAGCTGTTCTTCTTGTGCTGGGTCGCAAGCTCTCTATCGGACGCGATACTATCGCACTGCCACCAAACTTGGATGTCTGGTATGCGTCCGAGCTACGGCTGCCTTCAAAAGAGAGAACGGACGGGGGCCAGCGAAGCGACGGCGATGGGGATATAAAAGAATGGAGGGCCGACAGGGGGGCAGAGAGAAAAAAAGCCGTTGGCCCAAAGCCGTCTGGGGTTTAGAAGGGCAGTATTTCGTGCGACTAGCACCTCTGAATTAGTACTAAACTCCGAGTCGCTTTAGTAATTGGACCTGACCCACGAGGACGGTGTGCTCGACTTCGATATACACAAGTACCTGGAGGTACAAGCAATCACCAGCAGAAACTCCGCACCCGGGTCCGAAGCGTTGCCGTCAATTGGGTTGCTGCGCGTGTGTGTGGCATTGACAAGCAGATCCCACAGCTGCGCGCATGAGCGAGAGAGGCTGACGGGGGTGAATCCCGGTCGCCAAAGAGTTTTTTCCCTTGGTTGCTCAAAGATTGGATCAGAGCAGACCCACGGCCGTGCTCCACGACTCGGAAGATGCAGCTAATCCCTCCCCTGTGCGCTTGATTGCACCGGTCCCCTGCCAATTTTAATCTTGTCTTTCTCTTTTTTTTTTCTTATCGATTTAGCGTCGAAAAAAAGACAACATGGCTTGCCGTGGATCAACGGGTGTAAGTACCTACTGTACTCCATACTCCCTACTCCAACAGTCTATGTACAGTACATTAGTATGAGGACTCTGTCTCTTTTTCTCCCTCGTTCCTCACTCTCGCCGTATGACCAGTGCTCGTAATTCTACTCTCAGTACTATTGGAGAGATTATCCTGACCCTGGCCTCCGCAACGGATGCTCCGCGGCGCCCTCGGGGTTAGGCCTGACGTCGCTCTCAGAGCACAATGTACCCGTTAATTAAAAAGCCCACCTTTTGACTCGTCTATCAAGCGTGTAATCGCGTATCCGTCAACGGATCCTAGCTCGGAAATACTAGTGCAAATTACAGGTCCCAGCTCAGCTACAATACAATTGCTCATCGTGGCGAGGCTTGCCATGCTTTCGTCAAAAACAACCAGGGGACTTTTATTGCTGCTGGGTATCTCTCCGCAGACACCGGCGGGCTGGATGACGCATTTGAGCCTCTGATCTTACAGGCAATACTGTAGGTATCTGTGTTTAGGCACCCTAAGCAGGTACCTAGTAGGTAGTACCTAGAATACCACCCGCATTGCTCCATTGAGGCCCCAGTGCCATGCTTTACGCGGCTGAAAGGGTATAGCTGCTGTATTTGTCCACTGGCAGTAGGTAATTGCTAATCCTAAAGGCCAATTCCAATCTCTCGGCCATGTTGACCGACTATTGTTATTTGTAAGAAAACTCGTACGATGATGCGCGCCGGAAGCCATTTCCCGCGTTCCTCGTGTCCAGGCGAAGCCATCGCAGACTCTCGGACCTGTCGCAGGCCCATGTTGATTCTCTCATACCGGTGCTTGTATAGAGAGTACCTACTAAGTACAGTAGGCACCTGTATCAATCAACCAGCGCTTCTCTCACTCTGCTCGTCAATGGGAACCCAAGAAAAAGGGGCCCTGCATCCTCTGCAAGTAGGTACCTGCAAGTATCCTCCATCGAGACAGAGTGTCAGACTGCTACGCTCTGTGCTCGTCGTAGTACGAAGGGCTACTCCGCGCACGAGCAGCAGCAAACGGCAGATGCCACTAGCATCGGCGCGCATTCGAATTCGTTCACAATATCAGATCAAATCTCGTTCCTGTGCTGCCGCCCACCAATAGCAGCCGCCCTTTTGCCAGGCATCCCTTGCAGCGCACGCCGCAAAGGGCAACACGCCGCCGAAAGAAGAATCTGTTGGGGCGTCTCTCAGCGCGCGCAGCCAATCGACTTTCACAGATTCAGCCCACCACCCTCCGCGTATCGAACACGAATACGAATAAGCCCCTCTAGCCGGAGCTCGTCCCGCTTTTGGGCTGCCTTTGCTCCGCACTATTTCCCCTGGCCTTGGTATTTTGGCTTCTCTTTAGGCCAGTAGTACCTATTGACGGGAATATCCCAACTTGCGCGCTGTGATTGTGTGCTCAGATGCCGGCCAGCCTGAGTCCGAGCCCGAGCCCGGGCCGTCCGGAGGCGATATCGCCAGCCATGGGTCATGGGCAATGCGGCAGACAAGGTCCTAGTGTAGGCCCCCAGTGACACACAGGGAATATAGATGGTTGTAGGTAGGTAGTAGGTATTGTACTGTGGAACAATGCTGCTTCTACTAACAGCCATGACACGATTGGCTGGATTCAGCTTCAGCTCCCAATGGTAAGCGGCTGAATCACCGTCATGGAGGCATTGGCTAGAAGTGACAATAACCTCCTGGTCAAGTTGAGGATACTCCGTAGACCTAGTGCCCGATTGAGCAATTAGAGCAAAGCCGCCCCTTGCTCAAGCTTCTTTTCCGGATCTCCCCAGCGGGGAATTCCATCGTCAGGGTCATTAAAGACCTGGCGACTAGGCAAACGTCCTCTGGCTGGCTTTTTACTGCTCTTTGGGCTGTTTATGTGTCTTTGATACCTTCATCCCAGGGACTACCCCATATAACAAATTGCTTACCT
This sequence comes from Trichoderma hamatum GD12, assembly GCA_000331835.2. Classification (NCBI taxonomy): domain Eukaryota; kingdom Fungi; phylum Ascomycota; class Sordariomycetes; order Hypocreales; family Hypocreaceae; genus Trichoderma; species Trichoderma hamatum. Next base: position 38,225 of record KQ479148.1, read on the forward strand.
ATATGCGGCTGCAAGCATGGGTAGTCTTTGTAATATCCGCAAAACGCACCCCATACTCATATACGTAAGGCAGCTGCCACTTGCATGCAGTTGCTGATGATGCTAGCATGGGGTATTGTTGGGCATAAATGAATCTCTAGCAGCCGCTGTGATGTTTGCCCATCTCTTATACGAAGAATGATGCGATTACCTAAGCAGACGCCCAATTCTCTAGGGTAGGCAATGTGTGTCCGGAGGTAGCTATTATTTATCACTGCCTACGAGCAGCTAGACATTGATGATGCAATGGATATATTTGGCCTTGAATTCCTGTAATTGTTGGTTTTGTTGCTTGAGTATTTAATTGGAACGAAAAGTGGCTGAAAATTCATTAGGTCGCCTTCACCCTTTCATATATTCTTACGTCCAATGACGGGGATATTATAACTCTAGTTGCTGCTGTTTATTCTCTACACGATAAAATAAACGATTGTGGTAACGATAATATGTCTGCAACCCAATGAGTCATTGCATAGCAGTCACATCAGGGCGGACGGGCATCCGAATCCAACAGATCCAGCCTCAGGCCAGCTTATACTAACACATCACATCGCACCAAAACCCATACCTGGCTTGGCCTATGTAACGCATACAGCCCTGTGTAAAGCAAGCTGAGCAGCTGACAGCCAAAACAACGAGGAGCACCAGCTCTGAGAGCAAAACTACGTCATTAAAGCCGCCGACGTCGTGGTGTGCTTCCCTGCGTAGCCAAGTACGAGTACGTGTACGTCGCAAGCACAGCTTAAGCCTAGCTTACCTATTGGCCTGCCGCCACTAGAGGCGTCGACATCTCAGAAAGGCTGTCTCATCCCTACGATTACGAGTGAATAAATGAACCAGACCTTGGTTTATAGCAGGAATTAGCATCCACAAGTAGCACTTGCGTGTATACGTGCGTGTCAATCCCCATCTGCTTACATGATACTTGGCTGCGGATGGAAGAGGCTAAGGAGTGTGGCTGGCTGGCAGGAGGTGACGTATCGATATTGGCAGCTAGGTGCTAATACTAATATCCTCTATTTCCCCTCCGCATCACACAACGCCACAACCCCATCATATCACATACCACTATCAACGACCAACTCGCCCAAGATGCCCGCTTACATTGTAAGTATTATGATGGAGACTCAGACTCCCGTCTGTTGGTACAGCTACTGATGCCTTTTTTTTCCCCCCTGCACAGGTTACCCTTCACGATGATGCCTCGGATGCGCAGGTTGCCGCGTGAGTAGCAGATGCCCATTCTCTCCGAGATACGAACCACCACGCTGACGCAAAACCAGAGCCAAGAAGAAGGCCACCGACGCTGGTGGCAAGATCACCCAGGAATACACCTTGATCAAGGCCTTTGCGTGAGTCTACGACCTTTTCCTGCGACTGTCAAATAGTTGTTGTGTCCAGTTCACTAACACGGACGTGCTGCAATCTAGCGTTTCTTACCCCGAAGGCACTGTCACAACTCTCGACCAGGAACCGGGGGTTAAGGCCGTTGAGAACGACGCGGAGATGAGGACGCAGTAAATAGAGCGTTACGACTACTTGACGATACTTACAATGGCCTGCCTACACTAGAAGGGAAATAAACATAGAACTTTCTACTTCACATTGAGCAGAATCACAGTTGGGTTGGCAGTGACAATGACAGTGACGCCCAAAGTAAACAAACGCTGCCCATATCGACGCTGCCCCGCCATATCCCCCTCCTTTAGCTTCCTTCTGGTGACGTGACGTAAGTCGATAAGAGTGGGGGTAATACCTAATACAAAGCAGCAACAGCAATTTCCTTGGCGTCGCATGACTGACTGCTGATTCTTTCTATATATTGCAGATCCAGGGGATTGTCAAGAAGATGTGTATATGACGATATTCGGAGTTTGATGCCACCAAGTTGGCGTAATCTGTTCAGCTTGCCGGGTAACATCCGGCCTGGTTGGCTCTGTGCCGTCACTAGCCTTATCGGCTGACCGGCTGACCGGCTGATTACGGCGCCCATAACCGCCATCGCGCAACTGGCCAAGCTTCACGAGGAATCGACTAGCGCTGCTACTATTAGGTATCTACACTATACATACTCGAACCACTAACCTCGTAGGTGCAGTAACCATATTAATAGATGGCCTGCTGAATCTGTTATAGCACTCCAAGAGCATGTGCTAGTGGGCTGCGCCGAAGATCGCTCAGCCACTTACCGAACGAAACTCTCTTTACCGACCTGTAAACAACGAGGCTGCTGACTTGGCATCGCTTTGTATGATCATCACAGGCAGGCCGCAGCGGTGCATCGGCAGGGCGTCCTCTGCTGCATCTTCCATTGCTCGGTCCCCAGAACAATAGCCGACTCCCAATGCTGCAATGACAGCCTTAATCAAGTCCACGAGGCTGTTGCAGCCACTTGGAAGTCGAGCCCCAGCCTTGCTGCAGGGCCAGCGCCGGTGCTTCACCTCTGACCGTGCGTACGATGTTTCTGACGCCGACATTACCAAGTTGGCCAATCTGCCTGAGCATCCCCTCCGTCTTGCGGATCTAGTAAGGTAGGCGGCGCAAATATCCTCTCAGATTCACCCTTCCTCCTACGCATGCACCACAGTTGCAAGTAAGCTCGGGATGATATCGACTAACTCTCTCTCTTTCTCTGTACAGACACGGCAGGCCGCCTCTATCCGAAAGGTCGCTTCTGTCGTCGGCCAACTTCACACTCTCCCTCGCTCCGATTCGTCTCGCCCATCGCCTCCAAGCCCTCCAGAACCTCCCGTACATTGTCGTCTCTAACCCGAACATTTCTCAAATCTACAACAACTACCTACACTCTCTATCCATCCTTCTGCCCTACTGGCAGGCCGCCTCTGAAGGCCGAGCCATCACCACCCTCGACGATGAAATCAAATTCACCAATGTCCTCGCCGAGCTGGTCGCCACGCACACCGACACAATCCCTATCCTAGCCAAGGGCTTCCTCGAATGTCGTCGATATATCTCCCCTGCCGAAGTGACGCGCTTCTTGGACGAGCATCTGCGCGCTCGTATTGGCACTCGCCTCATTTCGGAGCAGCACATTGCACTGCACTTTAGCAGCCAGCCTCATTTCGATCCCGGAGCTAGCCCTACGCCATGCCCTGAGCATCCTACATATATCGGTGTTATCGACACCGCTTTGAAGCCTTCGCTAACGATTGACTCCTGCGCCGGCTTCGTGGCTGATATTTGCGAGCTCCGGTATGGTGTACGTCCAAAGCTCATCATCGACGGTGAACCAGAAACGACATTTGCGTTCCTGCCTATGCATTTGGAATACATCGTCACTGAACTCCTTAAAAATGCGTTCCGCGCATCGATTGAGAGCAAAACAACCGAACCTATCGTGGTTACCGTGGCCCCGGAACCGCCACTGAAACAACAAGAGGGCGACCTCCCTGATATCAAGCCCCCATCCGAGGAACTAGGGCCCTTCAGGTACGACGCCATCAAGCCTCTGGATGATAACGCCCCGGGTGTCACGATTCGCATCCGAGATCGAGGTGGCGGCATACCCCCAGAGGTTCTTCCTAATATCTGGTCTTACTCCTTCACCACTTTTTCTGAAGACCAGGATATCCCTGGATCTAGTGGAAACGACGGGCTCAGTGCTATTGCTACTGCCAGCACCGGGGGAAGTTCCATTGCTGGCCTGGGATACGGCTTGCCGTTGAGCCGTGCATATGCCGAGTACTTTGGCGGCGGTATTGCTGTCCAGAGTTTATATGGATGGGGAACTGATGTCTATCTCCGTCTCAAGGGCGTTGGGAAGATTGGCCAAAAGTAACAAGAACTGCTGTTGTAGTAGTAGTTGAGCTGAGAGCGGCACCTGTATGCATAGATGACTTTCTTTTCTCGAAAGAGCGCCCAAAGTTGGCTGAAGCGAAGCAAAAGGGAATCTTGGATCCATAGCGTATGTATAATTTTCACCTGTTAGATATTGTGTTTTTTTCTTGTATTCTATTTCGTCTTAGAAATGATAACCTTTTCCCCATTTAGTATTGCAAAGTCTATCATTGGTTTATTATGAATTCAATGACATATGACCTGCTTTTTCTACGGACAATGACTAGATTCAAGATAATTAAAAGATGCAAAATATAAAAACTCTCAAATTCAAGATGAACTATTTATTATAAACAATCGCTACAACGAGAACGTGCCCGACCCAAAGTCAGCTTTAGAAAACCATCGCCCAGGTTGCCCCCAAACAATTAAGTTACGGTAAAGCACATTATTCCATTTCGTAACGCAATAACTCTTCTTTCCAAGTGGTAGCTTAAACAAGGACGGTAAACTTCTCTCCCTAAAAGAAAAACCCCTTAAAAAACGCCGTTTCTCTGCCATATATCAAATGTTTGCTGATGCAATGAACGTTTTTCTCTTCTCTTCTTTTTTTGTGGTGATTTCTGTGGCTTCGTCAAGTACAGCATCTCATCCGATCAAAATTCGTGGTGTTGACTATCGTACGAGGGAGCAAAGAATCCCGGAAAATAAAATAAAGGAATGATTAGTACGAAGATAAATATTAAAAAAAAAAACACCGATATTCTAATTTGCCAATACGCTTTGCATTTCCTCCTCATTCAATCCATGCCCATATGCATCGTTACATATTTTCCAACTCACGGTCAATTTGCTTGTCTACAAACGTGCGGCGCTCGCCAACAAGCTCGGTCTGTAGGCGCTGTTCAACAAGGGCACGAACCTGCTTCTTGGTCACAGTGTCCAGGTCAACGCCTTGCAGAACGGCTTGAATGGCCTCAATGATGGCAGCATCTGATGACATGATGCCGCCGGCTGCACCGTTGAAATCGAACGAAGTTGTTGACCGCGTTGCCTCATGACCTCGGCCAAAGCTCATGGCAGAAGACGAACGGTTCATGCCACTGAAGCCTGGGGACAAGCCTGGGGACAGGCCTGGCGATGGAGTCAGATTGGATAGACCCCGGGTATGCATCACGCTAGTACGCTGGGGGAAATCAGAGTACGGTGACTGGCTGCGATCCTGAATCGCAGTACCCATGGACATCATCGACTGGCGGTTCATATATGTTGGGTCGCCGATATGGCTGGCGGCGAAAGGTGCAGGAGACTGAGGAGGCATGTATGTGTTACGTCCGTGCATACCAGTGAGGACCGAGCCTTGGGGACCGGCAGAGTAGACGGATTTCATTTCGTCCATCTCGTACTGCTCATTGTAGCCAAAGTCTTGCTTCTCTTGGTAATGGTAGTTGCCACGGCGACCCGGAAGGTTGTTGGTCAGAGCATAGTCATCCCAGAGCTGGAGAGGGATAGTATTAGGGTTGAAGCCTTCGTCATCTACAGCAACCACTTGCTTGTTGCCCTTCTCTCCAATAACGACACGAGTGTTACCCCAGGAGAAGTTGTCCTGGTTCCAGAAGGAGTACACCGGAAGGGCAAACGAGTAAATGGGGTATGCAATGATATAGATGATCATCCATCCAATGTGCTGCCACTGTCTCTTCAAGAGGAAGATAATCGCCTGGAGACCATAAACGGCAGCCAAGATGACAATGGACCACAGGGGGAACGAGGTCGGGTGCGTCGCTACGCTGTAGATCATGTATCCAAGATAAGCGCACGTCGCAGGAAGAATGATGGTACCGAAGAGATCAATGAAGACAATGAAGCGCATGCCGAAGAAACAGAAACCACACATATCCCTCAATCGCAGCAGCTCAACCAAGTTGTGGATGGTGGAGTTGATCCATCGACGACGCTGGGACAGGAGAACGCTCCACGATTCCGGAGCAGCTGTCTTGCACTGAGCATGCGGCAAGAACTTATATTGCATAGAGGGGAAGTGCTTTGTCATCAATGTTGTCAAGTATCGATCCTCACCCAGAGAGAGAAGATTCTTCTGGTGAAGTGTATCAACGTCGCAAATACTGTAATCCTTGATGACAGCATCAGAAATGATCAGAGGCTTGCCCTTTTCTGCGGTTCTAAGACGATACATGGTGAAACTATGCGCACATTTTTTGTTAGAAGAAAAAGAATAATAATGAGACGAGAAGGAAATGGGGGGGGGGGAGCAAATCTTAGGTTGGGGAAGCTTTGATGGGGTTTTACGTACCATCCAGGTAAACAAGTAACGCTACCAAACAAAGACTCGAAAGCCTTTGCCATATGATGAGAGATGTAGTATTCATAGACCTGAATCATTGTCCACCAGGATTTTTGGTCATTCTCGAGACTGGTCTCACCGCAGATACCGGCAATCTTGGCGTTATGGGCGCAAGCTGCAACCAATCTGTTCAAGGAATCCTCTTCGACACATGTATCGGCATCAACCATGAGTAGGTATTCGTACAGCTCAGGGTCCACACCAATGACATTGTTGATCTGATTGAACATTTCCAGCTCAAGCGGGTTCATGGGAGAGCGATGGTGTACACGGTTAAGGAAGCTCATGAGAAGAATCTGAGAATCACGCTTGCCACGGTTACCCGGCTTTGACCTGCTCTGTTCCGCCTCCCGACCGACTTTAACAACGACCAAGTAAGGGACAACGTTTCCTTCGTACTCGTAAAGGCCAGAATAGACTTTCCCGTAGTTAAGCTGGTCACCGCCAGCACCGACAGCTTTGAATGGAAGAGCCGGAGGGTCAACTTTGGGATCGACACCCAGGATGTCCAGAACAATCTTGGGCGTAGGCCGATCATTACCTCCTCCGACAACCATACCGTCGCAAATTAGGCAGATGAGCTTGCGCTTATTGTCATATTGCAGGGCCGTCAACGAGTCGAGTGCCTTTCGCAGTGAGTCCTCACCTTCTGTGTAGGCGGGGACCTGGCAAATGACGAATTTGTCTTGAGGAGAAGGGCGTCGCTTGCCGCCAAATTGAAGGGCGGACAAGAACTTGAGCAAAATGACAACACACAGAACAATGGTGAAAGAGAGAAGGATCCAGTTGTTCACCACGCATCGAGGGGTTACGCGGAAATCAGTGTAACCCTTCAAGAAGAGGCGTTGTATGCAGCCCCAGCTGTTTGCAAGATGGGCGTGTACGGTACTGTTGTTGTTAGGGTCGTTGAGGATAATGTCAAGTTGGCTGGTGATATCGGTTCCAGGATTGTTCGCCCACAAGTCAGTGAGATCCTTGTCAAGGAACATAGACTGCTTGCTGTTATCATAAACGTCGAGGGTCGAGAAATAGTTGGTCAGGTCATAGATTTGGTCGCCATACATGGCCCACATCCTCTGATCATCGTTGCCTTGTTTCTCAACATCCGACTTGAGAAAAACCAATTCTCCCTTGTAGAACTCCTCAATAGCTGGCTCAAAGGTGTCAAAGTACCAATTCTTGTTGCTCAGTGGGGATGTAGGATTAGGTTGGAAGTGGCCTGAAGTATGCACGGCCACTACGTACTCGACGGTGTTGTTAAGTGATAGCTGAAAGGCATCTGAGATACCAAGACCTGGGCAGGCTACGCTCAGAGGAGGTATGAAGTAATCGTCCATATCCATACCGGCCAAGGGCAGCATGAAATCTGATTGGGTCTTGACGGCTGTGACGTGAGTCTTCCAGAATTTGGAAATATCATAGACACCACCATGAATACTGACGTAGAAATCGTTGGTGCCCTGGTGAAAGCCAACCTGCTTACTGTTCCAAGCTTTGTCCATGTTGGGGCAAAGAACACGACCGAATCCGACAATCCAAAAGACGATGATGGCATTTATGAGGACAATCAACATGCACAGCGTGACCTTCTCACGCCAGGCCATACGGACATCAGGGCGTTTCATGCCACCAGGCCAGCGGAGGAGGAAGGAAGGAATCCACCAGGTCATGGCCCAAGTAAACCAGACCCAGGCTCGCCGGGCATTGTCGACCTCTTTTGTCTCAATCTGTTTGCCTTCAGCCAGCTCGGGGTCGAGGGCAGCGGCCTCTGCGTTATAGAAACCATCATTTCTATACAGATCACCCTTGTTACCCAAGCCATAGTCACCATTGCGCATGGTAGGTGCAATGGATGGGTGAATTGATGGCGCGGCATGCGGCGTCTGGTTTTGACCGAGCGTGAATTGGCTCATGTTGCCTTGGCTCAGACCGCGGTTGTGAGCCCCAAGTGCGTCCCGACTGGAGCCGACACCATTGTCCAGACCAGTGGGTGGGAAGTAGCCGCTCCCGGTACCTGAATAGCCCGTGTCAAAGCCACTGTTGAAGGGGTTGCTATGGATGGGATGCAATTCATCGCCTGGCTTGACATCTAGCATGCTCTCGGCCTCCCACCATGCATTCTCGCGAATCCAGACTCGTTCCTTGCCGATGAAGACTTCGCCGTTGCTCCAGCCACGCTCCAGCATCCACGTCTCGATGCCTTCTCGCCCATCCCTGCAGCCCAGGGGAGCATAGCGGTGTACAAATTCGTCAACGTCAAAGTCGGCAGTAAAGTCGAGATTTCTATGCCTGCGGTTGGCCCATTCTGGCAGCCTCCAGGAGCGAAGCTGTCGGGAGACAGTGCCGGCCGACCAAGCAGACGTAATAGAGGGCAGTGCGGCTAGGCTGGCGGGTGAATCGTCGGTTGGGTGCAAGCAAAGATGATACCACATGCGGTTGGAGCTAAGCACAGTGGGGAGATCAATACGGCCAGCTCTGCCCAGGTTGATGCCTTGGCCTTCGACAGGGAAGAGCAACTTCTTGAGGAAACTACCCTCATCTGCGCCATACGCAGCCTTCTCCAGGATAACCTCCCTCTTCTCCAGCTCATGCTGTCGTTCACGTCCTTGTGGGCCATTCATGACTCCCAAGTCCGGTGCAACTTCGGATACCGCCTGTTGGACTTCTCTCAGGATAGCAGATCCTGCTGAAGGAATCTCGAAACCATCGCCAATCATTTCGGCGTTGATGCCTTGCGTATCATCAAAGACGGAGCGCATGCACAGTGCCCGGCCAAGAGCAGGGTCCGGCACCTCAAGAACGGTAATGGAGACAGTATCGCCATTATCTTCGTTGGAAGTGGGAGTACGGACACCGTGCCCGTCCAGAGACTCATCACCATCCTTGATGCGGGTCAGCTGTGCGGCAATGGCATCATTGGCCTTGGAGATGACCCAATCAACGAGGGATTCGTACAATCCGCCAACCAAAGTTTTGCGGTCCTCTGTGCTGCACTGACGAAGGACGACCTCGGGATCGATACCGAGCAGGCCGCCAACATCCTCACCAATCTCTTCCAATGCCTCAGATTCAATGCTATAGTCAAGTGTGTCACCAAGCTTGAGTAGGCCGGCTAGAGTGGAGATGAAGTTCCGGTGAGCTGAACCTTTGATGCCAATGTCTTTGAGGGCCTGACGGAAGTCGTCGGCTGATGCAGAATCATCGGCAGTGGGCAGGTATGATGGCGGGTCGTATGTGCCAGACCGAGAAAGGAGGGTGTAGGCAGATGCTGATTTGAGACTCAAAAACTCTCTCTCAGCTGGTGTTGAGGCTGAGGTTAGAAGGTAGTAGAAGACATCAAAGGCGCGATAGCCCGCTTCAGCAGGAATGTTGAGCAAGCCGGCAGAGGTGTCAATACCACCTTGGGAGAGGGCCAGTGTAGCTCCGGTAATATTGCCAGCGAGATTCAGGGCCAGTGTCACACCGAGACCAGCTTGTTTTGGGGCTGATGGGTTCTGCGGAGTGACACATCGAAGAAGCGGCTGGAGGGCCTCTAGAGCCTTGTAGACGCTGGATGGAATCGCAAACGGGAACGACGACAAGAAGGGGACCAGAAGAGAGGGAGACGATTGATGTAGAGAGCTAGATGAAGTACTCGTTAGCGAATGAAGCAGATGAATTGACGGTGTTTTAAGTCGCAAAGAAGGCGCCTATCTCTTACCCCAAGATGATGCAGCCGTCCTCAGCACGCCGCCTGGCATGTTCCCAAGCCCGCGACGCGAGAGTAGCATCAACAGCAGGGCCGCCCTGGGCGGCCGTCAGCCAGGTGTTGACAACGACGCTGGTACTCGCATCTAGCTGGTGCGGCTGTGATGAGAGATAGATGTTGTGGATGGAGTTGAGCAAGGTGGTTGTCGAGACCTGGGTGGCCTGAGGCCCGCCAGCTCGAGCCTCCGAGGCCATGGAGAACATGGACAGCCGGTTCGCCATGACGAAGGAGTGGGCGGAAAGGCCCTCGAATCGATGGCTGTTACGATGCTGTAGATATGGTGCGCGTGTTGTTTAAGCAGTCGCTAAAGTATGCCAACAAGCAATATTATGGAGAAGGGTGAAAAACGATGTATAAGAAAAAGAGACAAAGCTAGAGTCTGCTGAGCGAGGGACGATGGAAACGCAGAGACGCGGTTGCCAGTTCAACTCCTTTCTTCTTCCGCAAGCGAGATGCAGAACAGGATAAACAGACGACAGACAACGCAAGGCGAACAAACAAATGCTGCGATTAACGATTGAAAGGAGGGCTGCCAAAGCGAATGAGGCAGTCTCACCAGGGGAGGTTGGGGGGGAACAGCAGAGGAAAAGTCTCCCAGCGGCTGCGTCTGCAGGATAAATCGACAGACGATGGAGTTTGAGCCCATGGGCGGATTTCCAAGACCGTCGTGCAGGTCATGGCAGCTTGGTGGTAGCTGGCCAGGGGGAGAGGGCGTGGGCCAAACAAGTCCGGCCGGCGACAGCGAGCAGGGCGCACCAGGCACGAGCCCGGGAGGCCAGTGCTAGGACAAAGACAACCCGACAGCTGTAAACAAGGGAGCACGCTTGCAGCTAGACGCTAGCGGGCGCCGCTGTGGCGGGTTGGCCTCACTGAAGCCGTTCCCGCTAGGGCCACAACTTTAAGGGCTAGCGGCTATCAGCAGCGCCTGCTGGTACTGTACGGCGATAGCGAGCATTACATACCTATGATGCTCCCGTACGAGTTATACGACTTGCAATTCATGGGCTGCATGTGGATATTAGAGTTGCGTCAGAGCGAGAAACCTCGTACTCTGCATTGCACGAAACAATACAATGAAAACCTACCTAGTAGTTTGGCTACTATCCATGCATGCTTGTAAGCATTGACAGCACGTTACTGATTTGACACTGCCAACTGCTGGTGTTCTGCTACAGTACGATCAGCACAGCAGATTTTCTGGGGATAACACTAATCTAGCAGACACTCCGCACTGTACCGTCCGACCAGGCACCACAATTGTATAAGGTAGTACGATGTTCCCCTGCGACTACCGCTCCGGGCAAAGCGAAGCAATTTATTATTATGGAGAGCAGAATATTCCACACCTGAATTCGAAATTTCACACGTCAGGCCTTTTCTCCGGACGGAAAACATGGCTTGATACGGGCATACAGCATACCTACTTGTACGAGGTGCGCTCCCCAAAATAGGCCCTTGAGGGGACCCAGAGTCAGCGGATGTGCTGCTGGCCAATACGAGGTTAATGCATGAATGCGACCACTGTGTGTTTTGCGTGCGGCCTGCGAGCCCGTCTTCGGGCGATTCCACTTGTGACCAACCACGGCGCTGCCTGGATACTCGTATTTTTTTTTTTTTTCTTCTTGAGGGGCGGCTGTGCTCAGAGCCGCTCGCACTACGGCGTGCGCAGCCTCGATCAGTCCGACCAACATTGGGTCATCTGCAGAAACCGATTGGTTAAGAGAAAACAAGCTAGGTATGCAGAGGAGGAGAATGAGATCAAAGAGAGTCTATATGCGGCCACGAAGTACGCGCAAAGGGGAAAGACAGACTCTTAGACTTGCTGGTAACATTATGTCGCCCGCTGAGCATGAAGCTTGATACCCTACACTTTCGCATCAGTGCCACCCACAGCTGTTAATGGCCCATCAGCAGGGAGGGGGGAACACTTGTTAACCTTTTGACCAGGCACCTCTATATCCTGCTGCTGGCGATGATCACGATTATCCCTGCAGCGATACTCCATACTCCATACTCCTCCGTAGTACGACGTTTTCCATACTTGCTAAGTGGTGCTACAACATCCAAGGCACTAGATGTTTGGCCCCGCCAAGACTAGAGAATAGGTTGGAAAAAAAAAAGAAGGAAAAGAGGAAACATGCGAGTGTTCTTGTCAGGAGGGGCCGCCAAAGGTGTTGCGCAGTCAGTCATGCATGGCAGCCTCCCCGAGGATGATGTCGTAGGTAGCATCTCTCATGCTCGATCAAGTAGTGTAACAGGCATCGTTGGCGCTGGGGCATTACCACCGGGCCACTTGGGATCAGCACGATCCATCCAAGCAAACATGGACGCTTGGATGCATGACACAGAGCGCCTCGTGTTCCGAAAATTTCTCTCCGTACTCCGTATTCCAAGGACAATCGGATCTCATTCTGGCAAGATCTGGCTAAAGAGGTTATAAAAAGAACGATGAGCTGGTCGGCCTAGTCCCAGGCTGTGCCCGTCAGGCCACCAAGCAGGTAAGCTTCCTTGGCGGCTTTGTCAGGATCAGCAGAACACTGGATTTTGGGGAAAGGCACCTTTCTCACGGTTGTTCTGAAAAAAGATTCGGGCATAAGAATGGATCGAAGCATTACGAGAAGCTTCTTACTGTGCGCTATTCTCTGCTTCAGGCGTCGACTGCGCCAGCAAAGTGTGCGTCCCAGCACCCGCGCACGTAAGCAGCCGTTCGTGGAGGTGATGGGGCTGGCCGCTTTCACCGGCAGCAGGGCAGTTGTTGCCAGCCCGGCACAGGCAAGCGACAGGGCAGGGCTAGGCAAGGGAGAAGCTGCGTGCAGTCTCGCACGCCGAGGTGTGGAGGAGCACGAGAAGAAAATTTGATCTCGGATGCTGGGAGAGACACAAGATTATGCTGTGCAGCCGACTGTGTTCATAACTTGGTGCAACTCGCAGCCGCAGAGAGCAAACTCCCGGCCACAAGTACCTTTTATGGGGCATGGAGCACTGAGTACCTCTTTGGCCACAGCTCGAGGTACCGCTAGTGCTGGTGGCTGTAGTCTTGCCGCCCAGGGTCCCTGGCATGGATCGGATCGCCTGGCCCACTTCGTCGGGGAGGCAAAGTAGCCACAAGGTACTTTCAGCTGCGTTGGACGCTCCGAGCGAGACCGGGCAGCTACAAGTGCCTGTACGCCGGCTGTTTACTACAACACACACATTAGTGGACGCCTGACGCTGGAGACGTTACGGCCGCCATTTTAGCAGCTCAAGCTAGCAGCTGCTATCTTAGGGCTTGGGCTAGTGCTTGAATTGAAACTTTTATAGCATCGGGTAAGGGGGAAAAAGGGGCACGAGCAAGTTGATAGTGCCGGTAAGCTGATCAAGCCAATGCATTCTAAGCCCATAAACTTTTTTTTAATGCTGCTGATGTAACGATCTAGACGATTTGGATTTTGTCTCTTTGTACTGTACGGCTCGATGCGGCTCCGTGAGATCCGGATTATGATTTTTGTTCATGTGAGAGATTGCATACAAGGCCTTGCGCGATAGGCGGCGGGCGTGGAACCGATGTTGTCGGTAATTTCGCATCAACAAAAGATTCGGCTTGGTCAAGATGAGATGCGTCAATTCACATGCCTCAGCTACCCCAAAGAATGTATTGCTAGCTCCTCCTGCGCCCGTGGGCTTTGTTACCATGTAAGACAACCTTAGACACGACGGTAATCATGATGGATGAAGCACCCCTCGATCCATCAATTTACGGCGCGTGTGCCTTGCTTGTAGATGTGGTGCATTTTCCAAACTTGCGCCTACGTCCATTGTCTATCAACCTATGAAGGAAATTGTTCTTGTAGTCTCTTGCATATATCATGGATTTTTGGCTGGCGGTTATCGGTCTCATTGAGGAGATTCCTTTTTAACGAGATCCGCTCGACAGAAAGCCACATGGGCATATATATATATAAACACACCCTCTACACATCACGCCTACAACATAGGCACTACAACCACCAATCACATTGCAAGGCATCAACTGCTTGTGTCGAGATCTTATAGAGCTGGGCCTCGCTCTTGATGCTCGCGCAGATATGGACCAAATACCTATTTCACCTCTCGCTCGTCCCCCCTACCCCACTACCCCCTACCCCCTTCAGCGCCGTCTCCACGCACCGGACCACGCTCTCACTGATTCCCGGCGACCACAGCAAGACAGGCATGCAGACGGTAGGTATGGGGCATCGGCAGGGCAGGCTGTGCTCACGAATGCTAATAATAATTCGAACTTGCCAGCGACCCGCCGTCCACCGCAGAGAGAGTCTGGACATGGGGGGCGTATAACTCAAAGTGCGCCACCTGCGCGGGGGCGCCCGCCGGACTGCTCCGTAATGCCACTGAGCCAACTCTTGACACGCTGCTTGTCCAGGTACCTACGCGGCTGGCAGCAGGAAAACAAGGCCCCTTTCCAACATCCTCCAGGCGAACTCGGCAGGCGTGAGCCCGGCAATATTCACGTCGACGTTTCGCGCTGTTTCAATACATTCGCTTTTTGAACTCTTTCTTTCCACATCACGCTCGCTTCATTGTTTTTGGACTCCGCCTTATCCTGCATTTTCGAAATATCAAGCCACTTGCACTGATTTGACTACGTGCTGTTAAAGCACTGAGTCGTTTAAAATAACCATAGCGTTGCCCCGCGGATCATCGGGGACGTTATATCGACTTCATCGCTCACGGCCAGTCGTTGCTGGCGTCGGCGAGGCTCTTTTTAGAGCGAAGGGCGTGATCTAGTGGGAGGTGATTGCCCACTGGGTTAGCAGACGTCCCTGGCCATGAGCTTGCCTCTGGGCGCGACCGGCAATGGAGGAGCACACACGCAGCATTCTCTACCCGCGTTGCCAGCGCATCTTCAGTCTGACACCCAGATAACGGCCCATCTGGCAAGCCGATTCCATGTCAACCTCCCGACGACCAATTTGTCTTCCTATGGAGTTGTCGCCTTGAACACATATACATCGTCCACTAAAGGACCAGATGGCGGCAGGGAGGGGAGCGCCATGGCGGCGGCGGAAGATGTGGCCGACCGCGCATGGCTGAGGCTTGGAAACCGCTCTGAAAACCAAGCCATTGTGTTTTTGTAAGAACAACTTGAAATCTGCCCCTTTTTTTATGTCTGACATATCCCCCCCCCCTCTTTTATGTATCTGGAGGGAAGTTTGTTTTTTTTCGCCTCGTTATAAATAAAGCATTCGGGAGGGAAAACTATAATTTCTTGAAACAAATGACGCGCAAACTTAGAATTTCTAACGTGGCGGGCTTTAAATAGGGGAGAATCTGGCTCCGGAAAGTCTACGAATCGAAACCACACCGTAACGGCACTTCTCAAGAAATCGTCTACGCCGTTATCGACCAAAACGTCTCACGCTGTGTATATCTTCGATAGTCTTACCACGACAAAAACTGCCACAACCCCCAATGCATCACGAGCCGGTCTTTTCCTCGAGTTACAGTATGACACATCTGCATCTACGAACCCGACTCTCATTGGTGGAAAGCTGCTAGATCATCGACTGGAGAGGAGCAGAATCACTGATGTTCCTACTGGCGAGCGCAATTACCATGCCCTGTACTATCTTGTGGCCGGTACGAGCGATGCTGAGAAGGCCCATCTCGGATTTGATAACGAAAATGGCAGCAAAAGATGGAAGTTTCTTGGGCACCCCACCCAGCTCAAGGTGGGAATCAACGACGCTGATGGCTTTCAGCTCTTCAAGACCGCCATGAGGAAGCTGGAATTCACCAAGAATGACATTGCCGAGACTTGCCAACTTCTTGCTACTGTTCTCCACATTGGTCAGTTAGAATTTGAGACTTCCAACAACACGAGTGCCACTGGAGATGATAGCGGTGGCTTCTCTCACGAGGGAGGCAATACTGTTACCGCTGTCAAGAATAAGGACGTGCTTGTCATCATCGCTGCCTTTCTCGGAGTCAGCGCTGCTGATCTCCAGAGCACTCTGGGGTATAAGACTAAGGTAATTCACAAGGAGCGAGTTACTGTTATGCTTGACCCCAATGGTGCTCGTGCTCACGCAAATGAGCTGGCTAGGACTCTTTATGCGCTTTTGGTTGCCTGGATCGTCGAAAGTATGAACCAGCGCCTCTGTGCCCCTGAAGAGAGCATCGCCAACACCGTCTCCATCGTCGATTTCCCTGGTTTCGCCCAGCAGGCAGCCACAGGTTCTGCGCTTGACCAGCTCCTTACCAACGCTGCTACTGAGGCTATTTACAACATGACCCTCCACAACTTCTTCGACCGCAAAGCAGAAATGTTTGAGACCGAAGAAGTCACGGTATCTGCCACTAGCTACTTTGACAATACCGATGCTGTCAAGGGCCTGTTGAAGCCTGGGAATGGTCTTCTTAGCATTCTTGATGACCAAACGCGACGCAACAGAACCGACTTGCAGCTTCTAGAAAGCCTTCGCAAGCGCTTCGAAGGAAAAAACCCTGCCATCGAAGTTGGTTCAGCAACCGCTAAGCTGCCGGGCAGCAACTTTCACACTGAGAATCTGGCAGCAAGCTTCACAGTCAAGCATTTTGCCGGCGAGGTCGAGTATCCCGTCAGGGGCTTGATCGAAGAGAATGGCGAGATCATCTCTGGTGACCTTATGAACATGATGAATGGCACAAAGTCCGACTTTGTTGCCAAGCTTTTTGGCCAAGAGGCTTTGCAAACCGTCACCCATCCGCAGGAGCGCACAACTGTGGTACAGGCCACCATTAGCTCGAAACCGATGCGAGCGCCCAGTGTCATGGTCCGAAAGGGCGCTCGTCCCAAGCTTAATGCTGGAGGCCGGCGCCAGACGCAAGATAACTTCGATCAGATGTCACAGGACAGCGATTCGCGCGAACCCAAGCGCGGAGCGCCCAAGGGAGGATCGGAACAAGGTGCATCTGGCCAGTTTCTGTCGTCTCTTGAGAATGTGCAAAAGGCTATTACGGATCCTAGTACCAATGCCTACTTCTTCTTCTGCCTCAAACCTAATGACCGACGAATCGCCAACCAGTTCGATAGCAAGTGTGTACGAACCCAAGTCCAGACATTTGGCATCGCTGAAATCAGCCAGCGGTTGCGCTCCGCTGATTTTAGCTTGTTCGTGCCTTTTGGCGAGTTTTTGGGCATGGCAAATAGTGAAGCCCTCCTGGTGGGCAGCGAGCGCGAGCGAGCAGAAGCAGCGATTGATGAAAGGCAATGGCCTCGCAATGAAGTCTCGGTTGGCGCCACAGGTGTGTTTTTGAGCGAGCGTTGCTGGCTGGAGATCGCGCAGCTGTCCTTTCCCAGTGGAGCATCAGGTCGTGGTGCCATGTCCGCATTTGACAGCGAAGGAGGCGAGGGTCTCACCCCCGGCGATCATCACGCCTTTGGCGCCTCCAAAGAGCGGCTCCTGTCTGCTGGCCAAACGCCTCTTGGCTATGGTGAGAAAGGACGAAGCGGATACTTCGCCGACGACGCCCGTTCTGAGGCGGGCGCCTCAGCATTTGGTACTGGAGATATGTTCAAGAACCATGACACTCGCGCGCAGATGGCTGAGAGGGGCAACGAGAAATCCATGGTCGAGGTTGAAGAGTACAAGGATAGCCCTAGCCGCAAGCGTTGGCTATTCCTAGTATACGCCCTCACTTGGTTTATCCCCGATTTCCTCATCAGGCTGATAGGCCGGATGCCTCGAAAAGATATACGCATCGCCTGGCGTGAAAAGTTTGCCATCAACTTGTTGATTTGGTTCTCTTGTGGTGTCGCCGTCTTCTTTACTGCCATCTTCCCCATTCTCATCTGCCCAACTCAGCATGTGTACAGTGCCGCAGAACTTTCTTCATACAATGGCAAATCTGGTAGCGACGGCGCATATACTGCCATTCGTGGCATTGTCATTGATTTAGGCGCATTTATCCCATCTCACTATCCTCAAACATTAATCAAGCAGCAGACTCTTATGAGTTATGCCGGCATGGATATTACTTCTCTGTTCCCCGTCCAAGTTAGCGCACTTTGCGATGGCGTTGATGGCTCGATCGATGAGTCGGTGACTCTTGACTACAAGACGACAAACTTCACTGGATCGCCCGCTCTCATTAGCCTTACAGACGCGAACGCCAAGTTCCATGATTTCCGATCCTTCACCAATCTTAGCCAACCTGACTGGTTCTACGAGCAAATGTATTACCTCAAATCAAACTTTAAGAAGGGTAATATTGGTTATACTGCTCAGTACGTAGGGACACTAGGCAAGAAATCGCAGAACATTGCAATCATAGACAGTAAAGTCTATGATATGACTACGTATCTCACTGGAGGTCGTCACCTACGAGTGAAGCCGGGTCAGACACCCCCAACAAACCAGTCTCTCACCAATTTTATGGATCCGTCAGTCACGTCTCTTTTCCAGCTCAACCCTGGCCAAGATATTTCGAAATACTGGAACAATCTCCCGCTCGACGTTACCGGTAAGACTCGGATGAAGCGCTGCTTGGACAATTTGTTTTATGTCGGCGATGTCGACACTAGAAACTCTGTTAAATGTCAATTTGCCGAATATCTGGTTCTCGCTATCTCGATCCTGCTTGCCTCTGTCATTGGATTCAAATTCTTGGCGGCTTTGCAATTTGGCGGCAAAAACTTGCCCGAGGGTCTCGACAAATTCATCATGTGCCAGATCCCTGCGTACACGGAAGACGAAGAATCGCTACGCCGTGCCATTGACTCTGCTGCTAGGATGCGATATGATGATAAACGTAAACTGCTGGTCGTTATCTGTGATGGTATGATTATCGGTCAGGGCAACGATAGGCCAACTCCTAGAATTGTCCTCGATATTCTCGGTGTATCTGAATCTGTCGACCCTGAGCCCCTTAGCTTCGAGTCGCTAGGCGAAGGTCTGAAACAGCACAACATGGGCAAGGTATACTCCGGTCTCTATGAGGTGCAAGGTCACATTGTTCCATTCCTGGTCATTGTGAAGATCGGCAAGCCTTCCGAGGTTTCGCGTCCTGGCAACCGTGGCAAGAGAGATTCTCAGATGGTATTGATGCGCTTCCTGAACCGAGTCCACTACAACCTTCCTATGAGCCCCATGGAGCTTGAGATGTATCACCAAATTCGCAACATCATTGGCGTCAATCCGGCATTTTACGAATTCATGTTCCAGATCGATGCCGATACCGTTGTTGCTCCGGACTCCGCCACTCGCATGGTTGCCGCTCTCATCAACGACACGAGCACCATCGCTGTGTGTGGTGAGACGGCCCTGACTAATGCTAAGGGATCGTTCATCACCATGATCCAGGTATACGAATACTACATTTCCCACAACTTGTCCAAGGCATTTGAGAGTTTATTCGGCTCTGTCACTTGTTTGCCTGGTTGTTTCTCAATGTACCGTATTCGTGCTGCTGAGACGAATAAACCACTCTTCGTCAGCCGTGAAGTTGTTGAGGCTTATTCTACCATTCGAGTCGATACGCTGCACATGAAGAATTTGCTGCACCTGGGTGAAGATCGTTTCTTGACTACTTTGCTGCTCAAGTTTCACTCCAAGTACAAGACCAAGTATATCTTCACTGCCCACGCCTGGACTATCGCTCCCGACTCTTGGGCTGTTTTCCTTTCTCAGCGTCGTCGATGGATTAATTCCACCGTGCACAACCTGATTGAGCTTATGCCCATGCAACAACTCTGCGGTTTCTGCTGTTTCAGTATGCGTTTTGTCGTCTTTATTGATTTGCTCAGTACCATTGTTGCGCCTGTGACCGTGGGTTATATCGTGTACCTGATTGTTCGAATTGTTCAGCATCCAAGCACAGTGCCCATCACCGCCTTTATTCTTTTGGGTGCCATTTACGGTTTACAGGCCATCATCTTCATTCTGCGCCGCAAGTGGGAAATGGTTGGCTGGTTGATTATTTACATTCTTGCTATTCCCGTTTTCAGTCTTGGTCTGCCCCTGTATGCCTTCTGGCACATGGATGACTTCGCCTGGGGTAATACTCGTGTTGTCGCTGGTGAAGACGGTAAGAAGGTGCTTATTTCGGATGAAGGCAAGTTTGATCCTGCATCCATTCCGAAAAAGAAGTGGGAAGAGTACCAAGCCGAGCTATGGGAGACTCAGACTTCGCGTGATGACACGCACTCGGAAATTTCCGGCTTCAGCTATGGCACCAAAGCTCATGGAGCCATGTCTGAATATGCTTATCACAGCCGGCCTGCTTCTACAACGGGCTTCATGCAGTCTACCTCCCATATGCAGCCATATGAATCCCGCAACATGTCCCGCATGTCTATGGCTCCTTCAGAGATGAACCGAATGAGCCAGTATGGCGGTTCCCAGTTCTTCTCTCCAGAGGATATGGTTGGACTGCCCAGCGACGATGCTATCTTGGGCGAGATTCGGGATATCCTGAAGACTGCGGATCTGATGACTGTGACCAAGAAGGGTGTTAAGCAAGAGCTGGAACGTCGCTTTGACGTTCCTCTTGATGCTAAGAGAGCGTATATTAACAGTGGTATGTTTATGTTTTTAATCTTCCTCACCCCTATCCTATCCGCATGACGACGATGACTAACAAAACTTCTAGCTACTGAGGCTCTCCTCTCTGGCCAACTTTAAAGTACTCTCTCACGTGGCAAGTTGCTATGCATTATTCACCACTTTAATTTGACGATTCATTCAGATCTCAACGGGGAGACACAGCGCTTTTCTGGATTTTGATAGAGTTTTTTTGCTATGCGTGGTTTCTGGTGTATCTCATGAAGTATTTTGGATTCATTTTTCGCAACGTTTTGTTTATCTAGGCTCTTTAATAGCCTTCCTCATTTGGCATATGTTACTCATCTACGCATTACATCTATTAATATTTCTTCACGCATTCAAGCAATCAAAAAAAGAAAAATAAAAAAAAAAAAAGGAGAAGAAGGAAAGAAAGGGCAAAAAAGGGAAACAACAGCGAGTGACTTCCGTACAGCGTCGCGGGTGTTGCAAGCGTTGCATTCAGGGGCGTTGGTCATGTGTTAGCGAAGCAAAGCAAAGCAAAGCAAAGCAAAGCAAAGCGGTGGAATGAAAAAAGCGTTGAGCGGATTGGAAAACCCTTCTCTTCTTTCTTTTTTTGTCTGTTGCTTTTCTTCAATGGGCTTAGAAGGGAATGAGAAGGGGTTTTATATGTATATGCATGATGGCCCATTAGTTAATCGAGCGATCCTTATCTCTAGATTTGCTCTGCATGTTTGAATTGTCTGTTGTAGCGATGATCTGCGCAGCTGATTTTGCCTACAGGAATGGAACATATACGATGGATGAACGAATTTGTAGCTCACTTTTCTAACCTGTTTCTTTTTCTTGTGCAACAATCCCTGTTCATGAATGCTATGGAGCCTTTCTAACCAATTAAACCCCCCCTTTTGCTCCGTATTATTGCAGATTTACTGGCATCAACTCATCTGGTGCAATATTCAAGACTTGGCCAATGTAAGCGCAGGTGATAAAATGGTAATAGTATTCATGATATATCTACGCTCAAGAAGGCTTGTCTCAACCTTGACCCATTTATCCGGGTATCTATTATTACATGATAAAAATGAACGGGACAACCCTTTACACACCCTCGCCTACTGCAATTGCATATCTGCAAGAAGCTTTTCCACCCCGTTTTTGCTCCACGCCTTGACTCTCGCCTGATCACAAGTCTTCCACGCGCGATTCATAAGCGCTTTGTAAAGCTGCGCATCTTCGGGGACGTCACACGCTACTCTTTGCGCATCTAGCCAGGTAAGCAGTCCAAATCGAGTAATTAGCGTGGTGCTGCCGGAGTCGATGCATGTGGCGCGATAGATGATTCTGAGGATCCTGGTGCGGAGGTTGGCGCGGAGGTATGGGTTACCTCCCAGGGCAAGAATCTTTTCGAACCAGCGCTTCTTGTGGAAGATGTTCAGGTCAAAGGGAGTTTTGAGGGCATCGAGGATGTAGGTCAGGAACCAGGCGATTTCAGTATAGTACTTATCGTCCTCTGAAGGTTCTCCATGAAGAATGTCGTGAGCCAGAGGAAGCTTCTCTGGCGACCAAACAGGGCTTCGAGTCAAAAAGCTGTTGATCTTGGGATAGAGCGGATGCAGAGGGCTCTTCAAGACGTCCAGAGCATGGATAGAGAAGGCGGTAAACGCTGATGGAACCGGACCGCTGTCAACTTGTGGCCGGGAGGACTCTGCCAATTCGGACAGGAGCAACCAGAATTGTTTCTTCTCTTCGTATGCCGACTCATCGATTTTGGCGGCCATCTTGAGAATATTCGTAAGTGCTTCTTTGCGGATATTGGTGTGCTCTGATGCGAGGAGGCGAATCAAGCTTGCAATCAAGCCATCTTCGACTAGATCCTCGACACCCTTGGCGTGCCATCTAAGGAGCACCGCTGTATCTTCTGGACTGGAGAACGGAATATGTAACGCCTCTTCTAGCTTTCCTTTATCCATTGTTGTCTGCTTTTCTCTATCATTTTGACCTTCTCCTTCCTGGTCATCGTTTTCATCTTCCTGGCTGCCGCTGGTTAGGGATTTTGATATTTTTCGTTTCCCTAAACCTGCGAGCTTCACAGAGCGTGAGGCAAAACACTCTTCAATTTTGCTGTAGACGCGTTTCAGGGCATCGCTTCCCTTTTTCTTGTACAGTGCGCTGAAGTATAGGGATATGAAATTAGATAGCGAAGAGAGCCCCAGAGCATCGGTGGACTCCATGATGAAGGGAAGCTGTTCTGCTATGGCGACAGTAAGTAAATTGAAGCTACGGTCATCAGCCGTTGATTGTATATCGACTTTCTCATCGGCGAGATAGCTCTGGAGTATATCGAGATACTTGATTGGCGAAGTGGCGCAGCGACTCAGGCAGTTATCCAAGAAAGGCCATACTTTGTCCATATCCTCCGAGCTAATTTCGCTGATACTCATCGTAAGGGCTTGAAGGAAGGGTTTTAATCTGGTAGCCGCGGAAACAAGCTGATTTTCCACCGCAACGTCTGCAAGTACCTTTTTGAGCTGATGAAGGGGCGCTGTTCGATCACTGCTGGAAAGCAGTTTAAGAAGTGCGGTAAAGGGTGAACAAGGGCCTTTGCCGCTGATAATCTCGATTCTTGAAAACCATCTCATGCCAGGAGAGTAGCCGGCAATCGACACCAAGTTCTCCAGCTCCATCTCGCGGAATCCATCGTGCTGGTGATCGGAACTTTCATCTTGTAAGCTTCGTAGGACGCTAACAAAGAAAGGCGAGACGTCAAAGTTTGCAGCCAGTGCAACCTGCGGAATGATCTCATAATACAGGAGAAGCAGCCTGCTGGCCATCGTTTTATGTAATGCATTCTCACTAGGAATGCTTTTATAGCTTCGTACAATCTCCTTCATGTCTGGAATGCGTCTGCAGAAGGCATCAATCAATCTTCGCGCTGCTTCAGACCACTGTGCGTCTGTTGCTCGAAAGGCTTCTTCGTGAAGTTTGACGGCTACTGAAAGCTTCTCCAGCGCTTCGATCAGCATCCTTGTCGCAAAGAATGATGTCAAGTTTGAATTTGGCGAGAGGCACCGAATAATGACTTTTTGATTCAGCGGAAGCGGCAAAATGTTATCCAAAAGAATTTGAGTGGGTGGAGGACCACGAGCAAAGCGCGTTTTGTCGCCAAATGAGGGGAGAAGCGGGATTCTCATTGTATCGAATAGGAATGATGCATATCCAATCCAAGTCATTGTCAATTTCGGCTCAAAAGTGAAGGATTGGTTGTTGAGAAAGTAGTTTGCTATTAATTCCGGAGCGGCCTCAAATATTGCTGTCAGAAGCTGGCTGTGCTTCATGCTGGACCAGGGACGCAGTTTTGCAGCAAATTCAGACAAGACAAAATTGTAAACAGGGACCCCATCACGGTATGTATCATCCTTGCCTACATTTCCATGTGCTGAGCCTTTCTGCTTGGCAAGCTGGACTGAGAACTCCTCATCCGTCTCCTTGGGATAGAGACCTGTAGATGGGTACAAGATGCCCGCGCCCGGCTTCGTACAAACATACATGAGGAACTGATGAGCTTTCTCGCTTACTCGATCAACATCGCTCTCTGCTTCCGTGCTATTGCTATAGGTATATAGAGCTAGAACTCGCATCAGGGTCTTGGTATTGAAGCATTTGAACTTGATTTCTCGAGAAATCTTGCTGTCTGCTAGGACGTGAGTCTTTAAGGTGTCCAAGATATCCAAGACAAGAGATGGAGGGTCGCTCTTGATCATGAATGTCAAATGTGAAAACAGCTCTTTCTGAGAGAGGAGCTCTTTTCGGCCATCAGATTGTAGGTACCTGAGGCAGCTCAAGAAGAAACGAACAGCGTTTGTTCTCACTGATGCCTTCCCAGAGTCCCCTTGGCTGTCACCAGCAATGCCGATCTCCAAGTTTCTTCCCAGAGACGCAAAGGTATATGTTCTGGCACGGACTATCTTCCTTGCATAGGCACCTCCGTCTAGGCTCACAGCTTCTCGAAGCAGACGCAAAGTTGGAGATATAATGAAGCTTTTTGTTTTGTCCGAAGATAGATTTTTCGATATCGACTTGAGTTGGCGATCCTGGACAAGCGACTGGCAAATACCAAGACCATGCTTGACCATGTCTAATGAATCGGAGACGATATTTAGCACAAGCGCCAAGACAACGGCCACAGAGGACATGACGCCGCCTTCATTCACTTGGGCAGCAAATGACCACATCTCCATGATATCGCTCAGAAAAACAGCATCGTCGCCCTCGTGCCGCGGCTTCGTTAGTTCGAGGTACTCCCGTAGAATACCGAGATTCGTAGATCGATCGCCATCGCCGGAAATAATTTTATCAAGGAGCCTCTTGAAGGATTGAAGACCTAATCAACGATGTTTAGCTTCATGAAAGCCTAGCATTGATATAAAATTTGTAGAATTGGCATTCAGCTTACCATGTCTTGCTTGGCGCATGTCTTGGTTGAACGCGAGCAGGCGCTGGAGCTGCTCCCCAGTGGTTACGTCCTCGCCAGTGGGAACATCGTGTGTGATTTTCTGGCGCTTCCGGAAAGCGGCAGCTCCGTCAGCGTCCACGGATGTTCGTTTCCCCATCTTGAAGGGCCCTCTGCGGATTCGTCCAGCGTCAACTGCAGAGTATTTCCATTGCTAGAAGTCTCAGATATTTTGGGATACTGCCAGGATTTACCGCCTCGCGTCCCTCCAGGATAGGCAAGCCTAGCAAGGTTATCTCATGCTGCTAACGATATCGGTTACACTACGGGTATACTTTTCCAGCACAAACTCATCTCCACACACAGCTCTGCTACTTTGGCACCGCCCGCACATCATACCTGGCACTACAATCTCACCCATGCTCTGGCCCTTCTAGCAGCGTCCCCACCCGCGAGCTATAAAAAAACGGCGAGAACAGGGCACTTACACTGATATATCCGGCCTGGCATAGGTGCGCTTCCTCCGGAAAGTGTGGAAGAAACTGAGACATGCATGATGGCTTCGCTCGTATCCTCAGTTTCTGTTGGCGAACATCCTGTCTTATGGGCCGCTCAGACCTCTGCCTACGCCACTGGCCGCAGCAGAATCGTACTACCTGCTATAATACCAACACAACCCATCTCTTCTATTGGGTGTCAGGTGGTTTCTCGCCCCGGGTCTTGAGTCAAGTCTTGAAGCTGTCCACACCATACTTTGCGGGCTTGAGTGTTCATGTCATCATGACCGCCCGGATCATCACCACGCGATGCTAAAGATAGGTACATTCTGAGAATATGGAGGGTCTCTCATTTTAGAAATCGCGACAACAACGTGTCGGCTCTGGAACTATTCATTCCTGTAACAGTTAACCGTCATTAATCTCCTCGGATGGCGAGAAGAAATTAAGAGAGGACCCAAAAGGGTGAAGAGCGCGCGCCAACGGTGCTGAAATGGCCCAAAGAAGCAAAATATCAATCCCAATATGGGGAAGTTTGCCTTCGAGGCGCCGAACCGAGTTTCGCAACAGGCCCGGGCACGTTTCTGTTTTCACAACACGCAGTATTTGACCTATTCTTTTGTTTCCCCTTTGCTGCCATGCCGCCACCGCCGAAACAGAAAAGCGTTGTCTGTCAGGGCTGTATCTCGTCGCCAGGGGTGCCCGGCCAAGCAGGGTTGTGGTGGCGGGCCAATGCCAGCAGCCCACGAGACCCCTCCTCGGGGCATCAGTAGCAGAGCCACGATAGCATCAGTTGCCAGGTGTGGCGGATGCAAGACATCGACTCGCTGTGCCAGCCCGGCCGTCTGACGCCGTTTGTGGGTCCTGCAATTTTGTGGGTAGCGCCAGCCATCCGAATCCAGCGTTCTACGCGCCGACTGGACGGTCTCATTTGTGGCCCAGCCTATCACCGTCCCGGGCCTGCTGGCTCACCATCAGAGCTGCTCAGCCGCCACTTATTGGGTCATCTAGATTGTGAAGGTGTTCTTGGTAGCTGTAAACCGGCAAACAATGGCTGCGGTTCCCTGGTCAAGTGAGCCTGCGCTATTGCAGATGCGAAGTAGTATTTACGAGCACGCCCGGCCCTCCTCTTTTACTTTCTATCTTGGGCGCCGGATCTACTTTTTTTTTATGTCATCGACTCGCTGGACGGTCTTTCATTCGCTTTTCTGTCGTACTTAAAGTTATATGCCGGCCCAGTCGGCATGAAGCTGCTTTTTTCTCCCCATTATGAAAGCTTCGACGGGTGTTTTTGGTGAAGCATATGCGTCATGCTTCTCTTGCCTCACGTGTTGGGAACCGTTGGCTTTTCGTATCGATGAGAGACCTCAGCCCCGTATGTCTTGTTTTTTTTTTCTCCGAGCCTTCTTGGATTATCGCCCCCTCTTACCATTATAATCTGGCCGCTGAGCAGTTGGAGCGGTTTGCGAGGTTTCATTGACTGATTGAGCCCAGGCGATAACCAACGTGCATTGCCCGTTATAAACGACCAACCAACATCTCACCCGCCCCCAATGGCAGTATCGGAGGCTGAGCCTCCTCGGCCAAGCTGGAAACACAAAATGCAAAAATCTTTTAAACCAAATCAAACAGGTTCTTCAACAAAGGGCAAAGTGCAAGCAGACAACTCACGGCCTCGGTTACAGATTTCAGCGCCGTTTGAATTCCGACATGTCGAATCTGGCTCATTTCAATTCCCATTTCCGCCTCAGCGGCCAGCTCGTCCCTGGGAGAGTCCTGTGACACCGGATACGCCTGAAACACCCTTTGAACCGCTTCAGTTAAATATTTCAAATTCAGGAAAACAGCTGTCTCCAATACTTCCGGATTTTTCCTTTCCTGGTGAGATGACGCCTCCATCTTTAGTTCATCTTCCAGGCCGGCCCTACGATGAGCACTCGCCATCTCAGAGGAGAAGTCATTCATCCACGTCATTTCATATCCCTCGCAAAAATGTTGCTGCGGGTTCATTCTCAAGCAGCCCAGAGGTATCACCATTAAATCTCGCTGCCGACAAACAGCCTCGTGCCCGGGATTATACGCCATCTGATATGGAGGCTATCAAAGAGCGCGTGGCGTGCGCTATGAATGAAGTGGAAGAGCTACAGAAAAAAATCAACGACATTATTGAGCGCCAAAGCATCTACACTGCAAGCAGACCATCGACAGCTCACTCGATGGCTCGTACGGTGCCTGGTAAGCTTACAAATGGACCCCCTTCATGGTAGACTTCCCTAGCTTACCCATACAGATTCAGCAGATGTTCCGATAATTCCTGCTCTACCGCCAGCAGCGCCGTCATTTGCTGAGCGCCTAAACACAGAAGTATCGCTGCCCAACACTGGACCCATTACAGCATCCATCCACATCAGCCAGCTGGAAGCTTATGAGGAAACGCTCGACAATATCAGGCAGTTGTCACAAATAATGCCGATGCAAGATGAGCGGTCACCCCCACCGCCTCCACCGCCACTACCTCTCGTCCTACGGCCGCCGCTGCGGAAGAAGAAATCATTTT
The DNA here is from genome assembly GCA_000331835.2 of Trichoderma hamatum GD12. NCBI lineage: Eukaryota > Fungi > Ascomycota > Sordariomycetes > Hypocreales > Hypocreaceae > Trichoderma > Trichoderma hamatum. The sequence continues at coordinate 66,202 of KQ479148.1, forward strand.
CGCGGGTTTCTACCTGGCTGTTCCAAGAACCAGGACGTGACAGGAATCAGAGCATGGACTCTATTACAAACGCTCCACGCCCTATTAAAGGAAACGAGGGGTTTTATCAGTGTGTAACGCCTCCCAGAAGACCGGATAGGCGAAGCATCGAGACATTTGATACGCTATCTACATGGTCGACGAACGACGGAGACCGAACTGTGCCGACGGCCTGGTCGCCGCGGAGCACTCCAACAAGGAAGGAGGAGGATAATTTACTGGAGAGAAGCGCCACATTTGGAAGAAGCAGCACCCGGGGGTTGGCTGCGGTGAATGTTGGCGTTGCAATATGACAGCGGATCTTGTACATACATGCGCGACGACGTTACTAATGTATATACTACTAGTACTACTACCACCATACTACCCATGTGCTGGGCCACATATGATAGACTACGAGGAATGATTGGAGGGTAACAAATGAGGGCAGGCTTGGTATAGGCTGGACTGGTGTTTTTTCGGGGGAGAATAGAACGGGATGGGCCTAATGCGCCCATCAATGATACCACTAGAAGTGAAAACTGACGGATGCAGCTGAGCGACATCCTTGCTTTGTTTAGGCGTTTAATAGAGGACAAAACACATACTATACAGGAGCTATTACTACAATCATACCATACTTGTATTATTATACATACCGAGTTGAGAATGATTTAACAGGGCAGTGAAATATTCATTTAAATTGAGTAAAAATGCCATTGGATGGCTTTTATTGATGATTTAATCTGTGTTCGCTACCTAGTTAGGTACTACTAGTAGTAATCCTCTGCTCCGTACCTCGTAGACGCCTCGTATAGTTGTACAAGTAGCTTATGTACCTCAAGGTGGAGTGGCCGATGGTGCCTTGGGCTCTGATGCGTTGCATGGGTTCCTGACTCACGAGACGCCTGAATTTGACATAGACTCTTGTTCATCCCTCTTTCAAAAGCACCAGAGATGCTCAAAGCGCCTCGTGCAGGAACATGTACCTGACTAAGTTTTAGAGGGACACTGAAGTGAATACGGGTCATGGCCATTGGCTACAGCGCTTTACATAAGCCACGCGTGTCTCGAGGCGTGCGCCACCGAAGCTTGGCCATTGGAGCTCAGTGAGTTCCAGCAATCTCTGGGTCAAGAAGAGAAGCTTCAATTGCACAAGGAAACGATGAGTGTATTTTAAGCATTATCTGAGTCCCACTCTCTCTTCTTCTTTTCCTTTCTATATTTGGGCTCCTCTTTTCTTCCCTTATTTTTTTGTTTTGGGTGTCTGAGTAAGCCAGTCTGGCCAATCAAGCCTGTCCCCTTCTTGGGACACGCGCTCTCGCTGGGCTCCTATTGAGCAAATACGATTTGACTTATTGCTGAAATCCATCCTTTTGTTGTTGTATTGTATATCACCGCTGCGTTAGAGTACAGCAATTCACAGCCATGTCGGTCGAAAGGATATTGGCCTCCATCAGAGGCGTCATGTCGCGAGACACGCACAAATACAGTGCTATCCCAGAGTCGTTGAGTCGACGGCCATCGAGTCGACGACAGCGCAGTAGCGAATCCGCTTCTGCAGCAGCATCGTCACAGGGTCGAGAAAAATTAATCAAGATGTCGCTTGGTGGAATGGCCCTTTTTGCCATATTATTGACCACGGTCTCACTGGGGTATGTAAAGTCGCAGGCTGGAAAAGGAAGAGAGGACAGCAGGGCGTCTGCGAAGAAGAGCTAACATGTGTGATTGAAAGACGATTCAACTCAGGGTCTGCCTGTGAATTAGTTGGAAACTGTACGACAGATGTGTCGCATATTTGGGGCCAGTACTCGCCAGTGTTCTCAGTCCCGTCAACCATCGATGCATCAGTCCCGCAGGAGTGTAATGTGACCTTTGCCCAGATCTTATCGCGGCATGGAGCGCGAGCACCAACCCAGAAGAAGTCGGATGTGTACAAAGCTATGATCGAACGCATCCAGAGCTCTGTGAAGGAGTACGGCAAAGGATACGAATTCCTCCAAGACTACGACTACAATCTTGGCGCTGATGATCTTACGCCGTTTGGAGAGCAGCAGCTGGTTGACTCGGGCATTGCCTTTTACCAGCGCTACCAAGACCTGGCATCTGAATCTGATCCGTTTGTTAGAACATCAGGGTCTGATCGAGTGATTGTATCGGCCCAGCGGTTTGTTGAGGGGTACTATCAAACCCAGGACCGCAATGCTTCAAGCCCGGCGAAGAGCATCCTTGTGCTTCCCGAAGACTATGGGTTTAACAACACGCTAAATCATGGAGCCTGCCAGGCTTTTGAAGATGGCCCAGCATCCGAGATTCGCGACCAAAACCAGAAAACTTGGCTGGAGGTCTTTGGGCCTGCGATCAATCGGAGACTCAACAGCAAACTGCCGGGCGCAAACCTGACTCTGACCGAGACGATTTTCATGATGGACCTGTGCCCCTTCAACACGGTAGCTACCACAACTGCTGCGCTTTCTGACTTTTGTAGACTCTTCTCGATGGATGAGTGGGCAAGCTACGACTACTTTCAATCATTGGATAAGTGGTACGGCTATGGTCGAGGCAATCCATTGGGACCGTCCCAGGGCGTCGGATTTGGCAACGAGTTGATTGCCCGGCTCACTGGCATGCCTGTGGACGACCATACGACAACAAATTCGACGCTCGATTCTTCTCCTGATACGTTCCCTCTGAACAGGACGCTGTACGCAGATTTTTCTCACGACAACACAATGTCTTCGTTTTTTGCTGCGTTGGGGCTGTTCAACTCGACAATGGACCTGCCGCTCAAGTACAAAGTATCGCCTCGACGCCTCCACGGGTTTTCAGCTTCTTGGGTAGTCCCGTTCGGTGCCCGCTTGTACGTAGAGAAGATGCAGTGCGGCGACTCAAGCGAGGAGCTAGTACGAGTGATTCTCAACGACCGGGTGGTTCCTCTGCGGACGTGCAACTCTGATAGGCTGGGGCGGTGTAAGCTGAGAGGCTTTGTTGATAGCCTCAAGTTTATAAGGAGCGGGGGGCTGTGGGACCAATGCCCCTTTGACGGCTGATGTGTGAACATTTGAGATGCTCCCCATTTATGGCCTTTTTTTATTGGGTTACCTTTTTTGAGTATTCCCACTTTGTCTGTCGTGGATTTATTTGAATTTTGGCGTGCGTTTATACCACATCAGCAGATGATTATGCGGGATTTCCACTTGTTAGAGTCATTTACAAGGCAAAAACTCTGCCGGCTAGAGGATATAGTAGTGCTCTCTACCTATACAGTAAAGAGATACAGTAGAATAAGATACAGTAAGAATATTCTCGCACGGTTGCTTTGCCTGGTGAGTTGCTTCTCAGCCTCAGCCCATCAGTTGTGAGTGAGCGCTGGCCTAAAAATAGCACACGAGCTCGTACCAATGCCGCTTATCGTTTCGCACCATCTCCTGAACGCGTATAGAAGATTGGAAACGAGGTTTTAGAATGAGCAGCGACAATTATAGCGATGATGACAGAGCCTTAGTCCACTAACGAGCAGGGGGCTCCCCGGGGTGTTCTAGGCGCAGGTACCGAGAACAGATGCTCTACAGGGCTCCATTCGTAGCCCCGATAAGGCCGGCCGGATTTTCTCTCCAGCACTAAGCGGCCTAAAGCGGTAGCTCGACGTCAGCACTTCTCCAAGTCCCAAGCTACTCGGTCCAGATCCAAAAACATTCAACAGCCTCTTTGCGCACGGCGTTGGAAAACAACCACTGCCCGATGACTGGGATTCTGCATATTCGGATTCGTTGTATCTACTGAGTTGATCTTTTCGCCCTGCCCTCTATTTCCCGCGCCACCCCCTTCGACAAGGAGCGAGGCCCAAAGCTAGCAGACCATGGTTTCAACCGCTGGAGGCATCGTCATCGCGATTGTGGTGATTCTAGTGGCGGCGGCCATTGGATGGGTTGTGTTTTCGCAACTGCGAGCGCGGAGACTAGGAGTGAGTTTTGTCTACCTTTTGTCTGCCTTTTTTTTTTTTTTTTTTTTTTTTTTTTTTTATAATTCTTCTGGTTGCTTTGCTTTTTCCATGCTTGGAGAGATGGGCGATGTTCCGATGGCGCATGACCGTCTTCGGCAGCATCGCAAAGCCTCTTCGGGAGCAACGGCAGAGCAACAACAACGCAGCGACGAAATGACACTGGCTAACGGTCGCAATCCATAGCTCCCCCCTCCCAGCTTATCGTCATATCTACCATGGCATAAATCAGACAATACACCGTACGGACCCCCGAAGCCGGCTCGCGGCGGCGTCGTCGGCTGGTTCAACGACATCATGCGCAAGTTCAAGCATCGCAACGACCGGTCGGCAACCGGGGCCTATGAACAATCCGCCCCTCGTGGGAACCGCGGCTTTGGACCTCTCGACCCGGACGATGCGTGGGATGCGAGAGTTGGAAACGAAGCGGATGGATACGGCTACTACGAGCAGGAGCTGGGAGGACACACCGAGTACACCGGCGCGGCCTACGACAGCGGTCGACTCGGCTCAGTACCCGCCGCGCATGTGGGCTACAACGAAGATGTGGAGCGAGGCAGGCGACCAAGTCGGGACGCTGGAGCTGCCACAGCTGCAACAGCGTCGCAGAGGAACCCTTTCGATGACGATGCGCAGCCAAGCCTAAGGGGCGTCAGTCCTCGGCCCATGGATGCGTCGGGAGGAGCGGCGCACAAGACGGGCGAACGACCGGGAAGTTCTGGTAGTAGCTTTGCCGAGCGAAGGTCGATATTCAGAGAAGACGTCTAAGTAATGCGATGAATGAAGTGGTAGGAGTTGGGCTCGCCGAGAGAAAAGAAAGGGGGGAGGAAGGGAAGTGAAACGAAGACGAAAAAGGCTGCATTTTTGAACCCGCGCACAACTGTTTATGAAAAACCTTGATTTATTTGCCTAAGGATACGGTACACCGGTGGCTTTTTTCCCTTTTGCTTTTTAATGTCGTTTTACGCTTGAGTTCTTTTTTTAAGTGGGAAAAAAAGGGAAGCCTTGCATCACGACGATATACATACACTCCTGTAGCTACTAGTAGGTAGGAAAGCTTTGTTTCATTGCGGGATTGGAGGACGGAACGAATGCGTTTTTGCTCTCTTATTGAGCGGCTTGGGTTAGTTGTGGAGTTTTTTTTATGAATAGTACATGATATTAAAGACAACGCATGGAATTCGCGGTGATTTTCAAGTTTTGCATGCTGTGACTTGCTTTTTGTAGCACAAGTCGCAACATCAACCAACGCCAGCCAAGAAAAGCCCCGCGCTCTACGTATGCGGCCCCTCCAGTTCCACACCGCAGCGGCTTTAGAGGGGCCCCTCCTCAACTGGCCATTTTCTCTCATCACTCACCCAGAAGCATGTATGTATGCTCTTATCTCACTCTCATTGCTTGCTATTTCATCATTTGCTCTTGACTCATTCGCGGCCAATTGATGCTCATTAAAAATAGAGGACGGACTATATCGAAAGATAAGAGCTACGAGCAAGAGAGAGCAATCATATGCTGCAATGGCGGACATCAATCTTCAGGCCGTTCATGATGAACTGGTGCTCGTTGCCTATGAGGCCGGACGCATGATCATGTCTGCCAACCCAGCGGATATTGGGACAGGGACAAAACTCAACTGTACGTCAAAGGACTATCGATTCACCTTCGCCTGCTACTTGCAATTCCCCTTCGGCTTTTCATTTTCAAATTTGAATGCGTGCATATATATATCTCTGCCCAGGGTCAATGAGCTGACGCGCGCTTGTCATAACCGTATCTTGTAGCCGTGGATATCGTCACAGAGGTTGACCAGGCTGTCGAGAAGATGGTCTCGTCGCGCCTAACGGCCGCCTACCCGGAGTTTTCCTTCATGGGCGAGGAGACATACAAGCCGGGGACGAAGCTTGGCCCCGAGCCGACGTTTATCGTTGATCCCATTGACGGTGAGTGTTTTCCACTTCACTCTGCTCCATTTCACTTACAGCGCTGCACTTCATGATGATTGACACTGCAAATATTAATGTAAACTGATATATCCTCTACTAGGAACTACAAACTTCATCCATTCCTTCCCCAACGCCTGCATCTCCCTCGGCGTCGCCATCAACCGCGAGCCCGTCATCGGCGTCATCTACAACCCCTACCAGGACCTCCTCTTCACAGCCATCAAGTCCCACGGCGCCTACATGACCCGCATCAAAGGCACCACTCCTCAAAAGCTCCCCCTCGCCGCGAACCCGCGTCCTCTCGAGGGTCTCGCCAACGCCCTCGTCGCCATCGAATGGGGTTCCAACCGCGACGGGCCAAACTACGAGCTCAAGACCGAGGTGTTCAAGAAGCTCGCCGCCACAAAGGAGACGGGCGGCTCCATGGTGCACTCGCTCAGGTCGCTGGGCTCTGCGGCGCTGAACATTGCTGCTGTGGCGGCTGGCCAGATGGATGCCTACTGGGAGGGCGGATGCTGGGCGTGGGACGTCTGCGCCGGCTGGTGCATTCTCAAGGAGGCTGGGGGTATTATGGCGGGAGGAAACCCCGGGCAGTGGGATCCAGCGGTGGATGAGAGAAAGTATCTCGCTGTGAGAGGGGCGCCGAGCGGGCAGAAGGAGCTCGTTGAAGAGTTTTGGGGGGTTATCGGTGATGGAGCCATGGATTACTCTGTGTAAAGAAGAGATGGGGGTTTGGGGGTAATCATGTAACATATCAAAATTAGATATATTCAGGGGCACGCAGTGGGAAAGAAATGGATGACAAAGCTAGACGGATACGATATGACGTAAAAGATTATTTATAGAATATGATATTGTTTGCTTCATTCTTTGAATATTGTTATATTTTTTCATTACATTATACGTATGCTTATATACCAAAAACCTTTTTTGAAATACCTTTAAACACTCGTGCCTCATGCTTGCTTCGAAAATAATGCAGCGTTTTTTTATTTCCAAACTTTTAGTATCCATCCACCTCTTATTGTGATCCTCCTCTATTAACCAATACCATCGTATGACTCTTCATTCACTGCGCAAACTTGCTCATAGCTCTCAGCTTCGGGCCATAGAACCACAAGAAGATGGGACTCGGCCAACCAATGCCAACAGCAACAGCAGCAAGCACCGTCCCACCGATACCATACCCAAGCTTATTGTACATGGCCGGCGCAAACAGCGGGAATCCAAAGCCAGCCAAGCTGCGCAGCACCGTCACGGCACTCACAGCGCTGGCCGCGTATCGTGTGTACGAGTCCACCATGTATCCCTGAATGCACTGGAAGCCGATGATGATGCTGGCGCCGAATACCACGGCACCAATGTTGGGGCCAATCCAGTGTGTGTGGGCCTCCGCAGTCCATGAGTAGATCAGGATGCCGATGGGCAGGAAGATGGCTCCGGGGATGAGCATGGGAACACGGAACTCTGGACGACCGGGACCACCGTCGGGGACGTAGCGTCTCTTCAGGGCGGCATAGATGCGGTCTTGCAGAGGCGCACAGATTTGCGCGCCCAGGAAGAAGCCGAGCCCGAGAGAGATGTAGTTGAGACCTGCGATACCTGGGCTTTCATGGTACTCAGTGGCCCATAGGGAGGCGAATGTGGAGAGGATCAGGTATGTCACGCCGTAGAGAAACATCATGTACAGAGACATGACTTGTACAATGGGTTGCGTAGCCAGGAGGCGGAACGGTCGCGTAAGAGCAATCGTCAAGGTCTGGAAAACAGTACGATCTGGATGGTCGTATTCGGTGACGAGATTGGTGTTGCCCGTCTCCTTGATCAACGCCATCTTCTTGCGCTGCAGCAGCACCGGCGCATACGTCTCCTGCAAGAAGAAGAAGCCCGCAGTCTGGATCACGCCGCACGCAATCGTCGTGCTGTAAAAGACCCATCGCCAAGTCGTCCGGTCAGTGACCCAGCCGCCGGCAATAGGGCCCAGCGCGGGCCCCAGCAGCGGCATCAGGGAATAGATGCTCATGGCCTTTCCCCTCTGCTCAGCGTTGAACAAGTCTCCCAGCACACCGCCGCCGATAGCCAGGGGCGCGGATCCTCCAATGCCCGCGAGGAAGCGGAAGACGAACATCTGGGCCTCGGTCTTGGCGAGGCCGCAGCCCAGGTTGAAGAGCAGGAACCAGAGGTTGGAGACCTGGAGGATGATGGTGCGGCCGTAGAGCTCGGAGAGGGGGCCCCATATCAGAGGGCCGAGGGCATAGGCGGCGACGAAGATGGACAGCACGAGGGCGCTTTCGATTTCTTGGGTGATGTGTAGGTCTTTGCTGATCTGGGGAAGGCCGGGGGCAACCATGGATGAAGCAACGGGTGAGATGAGGGTGAAGCAAGATACTAAGTATTACCAGCGTTAGTTTCTTGTGTCTTTTCTTTCTTACGAGATTGATTCTCTTATTCCCATACTGTCAACTGCTCAGAATAGGGCAACTTACCGCAAAAGACAGCGGCCCATTTCCTCTTGAGGAGCCAGTTTTTGGGATTCTCCGGGTCATCGGGGCCAGTCCATTTGACTAGATTCGGGTCGTCGATTCGGACTGTCGGCGTCTTCTCAATAGAATCGTCTCCCAGCTCCAAATCCCTTTGGTTCGAAATGCCATCTCGAACCTCGGATACGGTCCGCGATATGGACACGCCTGGAGCACTCCTCTCAGAAGCGTCAATGGTTGAGGAGCTGTCAGAGTCGGACAACGTTGCCGAGTATTCAGGCTTCTCGTGGTCCAAGTTGGATGCCATTTGACTGCGACTTTGTTCCTCTTTGCTCTGGCGAGAAGGTGCCGAGGCTATGTCCTCTGTGGATTTGCGTCCTGGAGTAGTTCCCGACATCATCATAGACTTCATCCAAACGCCGACTTTATGAGCAGTGTGAATTGGAACAGTGACTTTTCATGTTATTGGGCCTCTAAAAGTGCCTTTAAAAAGAAAAAAAAAAAAGAACAATAAATCCGTTGTGACAATTTATCATCCAGCCATGGACAAAAACAAGTACAGCAGCTCAGTCGCCTTTTCCCCACCGCAACGCAAAGGCTGGATCGCCAAGGTGAAGCAACACTGTGAGTCCAAGTACACAAAAATAAAATAAAATAAACCCCGAAAAGAGCACGCGACACCAGTTATCGATACAGTCCGACAAGCTCGATGATGTTTTTGTAAGCCAAACACTGGGGGCAGGCCTCCAGCTAAATATATAACCAAGGAACAAGATCGCAGGCCACCAAGAAAAGAAAAAAGAAACAGGGAATTCAGCCTCATCACTACAGGGCACGGGATATAGGAATTTCTGTTACACGCTGGAATCCACATCTTTTCTCCTAAACGCCTGCCGATACTGACCGCACGGCAGCTTCATCCGATCGAGTTGGAGATCGGGATGCCGCCCTGTTCAACCCATCGCCGATGCGGCACCGAAGACAGAGGCTGGAAGGCGAATAAAAAAAAAATCTGCTAAGAAAAAAAGAAAACTTGCCCATTTGCCTATTTAGTAGCCTCGGCCGACCTCCGCAGTGAAAAGAGAGGTCCCGGCGTTAAAGGAGACGGCGACGGTTTTGCTGGGTCCTTTTGCGCAAAAATGCCACGGAAACTCCGTTGCTGGGACATCGCTTATCAATACGCATCAATTCGCTGCCCATACTTGGTCATAGACTTCCTATCTGGGTTTGATGGCTAATCATGTGCAGATACGAGCGACACGAAGGAGAAGAAGACGAGCAAGAGAGCGACAGCGCATCCTTGTAACAGGGCGAAGCAGCATATGACAAAATAAGCGTCGTAAAGATGATAATGATCATAATCTCAGCCATATTTCTACGCCCGGCACATCTACGGCGACTTGAAATAAACGCCTAAAAGCTACCGGATTTAGTGACAAACCTGTCCGTTAGCTGCGCGATTCCATGGCCATGGCTGCCGATTTTTCGTTTCTTCCAGCTTCAACTCAACAAAGGGGCAATTTCAGCAAACAAAAAGACTGCATAGCCTTTAAAAATGGAGAATTTGTAGCATCTCACACTTTGGCTTCCAACGGTATGCCGGCAACGGATGACCAAACTGGTCGACTCACTCAATCGTCAGACCGTGGGATTCGAAAACTACAGGGATACAGGGAGAGTCCCAATCACCAACCAACACGCCATTCGTTACTAGCAAGTCTTGGATATGAGGTGTAGGTGATGCCGTGACTCAATATAATCTGGCGTCACAGATGAAGCAAAAAACAGTCAAACACGTAATGGAACAGAAAATGCAGCTGTAATATGTTAGCTGCTATGGATTGACTATCTCAGTCAAAAGCCCACTCTGTCGGTGGGAAAATGTGCCCATACAATCGATAAATATTCGATACCCGAAACAAACAGGAATATTTCCCCAATATTAAACCCATAAATTGTTGGTTTGAGCAGATCGGAGCCAAGTGCAGATAAGCACAACTTGTTTGGATGGCCGGCCTTATGATGCTTATACACTCAAGCCAAGTGTTGTCCAACACACTCGAGCCTGAGGAAATGAAGTAATGAGTTGATCATCTGTCTACTCTTGATGGCTGATTCACTCGTCCTTGACATCAACCTTCTTAGCAGCCGGTGCGGCAGCGGCGTCGTCCTCACGGGGTCTCTTCAGGTTAGTTGCGGCAGCATCCACGGGTTTCCTAGTCAGCATGTTAGTTTGGCGGACTTCAAGTTTCCTGTTGGTAGTTGAGGATGCTTACTCTTGTCTGTGTGAGTCGCGATCACGACGTCCACCATCACGGCCACCACGACCTCGTCCACCACGGCCACGGCCACGGCCTCCACGACCGCCTCGGAAGCCACTCTTTTGGTCCTGATCCCGTCGCTTCTTCCAATCATCTTGGTCACCAGAACGAGTGTTCTTCTTGCCGAAATCACGGCCTTCGTAGAACTTCTTCTGTGTGGTCGCGCTTGGGACCAGCTTTCCCTGCTTGATCAGGTCACTCTTCTCCTCGCAGTAGTCATGCTTGGACATGATTTTCAGGTCGTGCTCCTTCCACTTGGGAGCGGGATCCAAGGCAATGAACTTCTTGGCTGTCTCCTCATCAACAAAGGTGACAAAAACGGAGCCCTTGAAAAGGTTCTCGTTAGTGCGGCGAAGCTTCAAGCCATTGACTTCACCAAACTGGGTGAAGAAGCTCTCGAGCTCGAACTGGGTATCGGGCTGCTCGTCTCCAAATCCCTTGACGTAGACGGTGGCGGCCTCGGCCTTGGCCTTGGAGGCAGGGACAGGCTTGTATGGAACCTTGCGCTTAACCACCTCTTTGCCTTCCTCTCCGGACACCTCGAGGAATTTGCTGTCTTTGAGGGCAGCGACGACAGCACTGTATGGCTGGAAAATGCGCATCCGCTTGAACGAGTGGATCTTCTCGATCGGCATCGGTTTGTTTTCTGAACCTCCGCAAGTCTCCCACATGAACTTGTCTTGAGGGAAGTTCCAGTCGCCAAAGTAAAACTCAACCTATTATTGCATCTTCCCGTTAGTAAACGTGACTTTCATCCAGCTTTGGGTTGTTTGGGCTTTCATTACCTGTTTTCTGATCTCCTCGGGGTCATCAGTCGCCTTGCGGGCAGAGGCATCGAACTTGCGGTTGTTGTGTAGGTTCTCCCGGTCAATCTTGGCCGTCGTCTTCAGGATGTTGGGGCCATCTTTCTTTTCGGTCTCGGCCACCTCAGGCTGCTCAACCGCAACTTGTTCCTCGACGGGAGCGACAGCCTCAGTAGGGTTCTGTACAGCCTCTGATTCACTCATGGTGTATATCTGGGGATGAGATATGTAAAACGAGAAAGTAGTTTAGACGTGGAAATGATTTGCGATCGAGGGAGAAATAGTGCGATGTGCTGGTAAATCTGTTGAAAGAAGAAGAAGAAGAGGTGAGTAACTGGCCATCCGCTGGACAGAGGGCAGGCACCAAGCAATAGAAGATTGCTTGCAGATGACAAGTTGCACTGCCGCCAAAAATCGATTGTTGACTCACCTTTGGTGATTTACACGTGTCACCTAGGAATTAAATGGAAAAGAGAAAGACTGCTGTGGCTGGTGTCCCAGAGGTTGATAAATAGAGGTTGGAGATGGAGCAGCGATTCCGTCGCGACGAAAAAAAAAGTTATTTGGGGCGCAAAAAATATGCGAGATCTGCTGTGCCCCACTAAAAAGACGGCAACCCCACTACCTGCCCATCCTCCACTAAGAGGTACCTGCTGGCAACTCGGAACGAGCCGCTGCCTGATATGTGTTGTGTGCGACAATCACCCAGCTGGGATATCTGGGGGCTCGTGCTTTAAAGTACCCTCAAAGTACTTGTTGGAGTGCTTACTACGGGTAAGAGCACTGGCAACCTTCGAACTACTAGTAGTGGTACTAGGTAATAGGCAGGCGCAGACAAGACTCGCTTGCGATCTAGAAGTAATGGAAGGTATAATGGGTACCTAGTGAGTCAATAGAAAGCTGCCATAAACTACTGTTTTGCCAATCTTTGCTTGGGATAATGCAGCCATGGGTCGCAATATGGATTTATAGTTTCTCGATTGAAGTAAAATATCCAAGACCAAGAACCTAATGGATAATTACACTTTACATGCTGGGTGCCCTTCATATGTGTCATCAATCCTGGCCAAAGAGTCATTGTCCGTCCTCTACTAGGCTGCTTTGGCCTAGTAGCACGAGCCGGGGCACACTTCTCTGCCCTTTCATTGTCTATATCAAATAATTGAAGCTTTGTGAGCTGCTGTGAGCCGGGTAGGGAGAAAAGAGGGTGGGAAAATATTGGGTACATTTAGCTCCATCTGTGGTAGGAGCTTCCACATGCTAGACTGCTGCATTTTAGTGGCGTGGTCCTTTTCTCAGAGCACCGGGCTACTTTCGCATTGACGTAAGATCTACGCCAACGAATGTAGCGCTGCATTCGATGATTTTGTCCCATCACGCGATAAACTTCATTTGATAGTTGCGTTTGTGAAAATTGCCCTCTCGTGTGCTGACCAATTCGCTTCCACAGCCCGCAAGAAATGAAGATTTTACGGTAGCATAAGCCATAGCACATCTTATTCAACGCTGATGTCGTTGCTTTTTCCCCTAGCAATTTAGCTAGTTTAAGCTGTTGTGAGCTGTTGTGAGCTGAGCCTCAACAAATAACGCTGCCATGAGGTATCCCGCGAAATTGCCACGGCCGCTGATATCCCTCAGCGCACGCCTACGAGCTACGAGTCGTCCGCCAGCATATCTTGCTCAACTAGACCGCAGCTTCTTCACAAAATCAAAACGTCAGTTGAAACGCCAAAAGCACACAAGCGTACCCGCTGTCGTCCTCTCTTTGGGACTCTTCATTTGGTGGCTCTACCCATCAGAAGAGTTTGCTCGCTTGTCCGAGACTCAGCAGGCTAATAGAGACAAACAAGGGAGACGAGATGGCAGTGCCGATGAGTCCAGTCAACTCGTCACTGAGAAATCTGACGAGGGTGCATGGGCCTACTTTGCCCGGCGGTTCGAATTTCTATCTGCCACAGCTGAGCTTGAATGGGCCAATTTGTCGGACAGGTTGGTAGACTATATTCTTCCCGAATGGTCAAAGCATATACCCATCTACGTAAGGAAGCTCCAGAAGGAGCTATCAGTCTCTCCGGGATCACTGGCAGATGAGATATGGCAAGAAGCTCATGACCCTTTGGTAAACCGCGAGATTCGATATTCCGCCAATGTTCGCGTTTCGTCGGAATTATGCGATGAAGAGAAAGAGTACCTTCTGAAGCGGAAAATTGTCACCCGAGCAGCTTTAGCCAGTTACCTTGGGCTCAAAGAAAAGGACATCAACCCTGATGATGTACCGACCATTGCTATGTGCGGATCGGGAGGGGGCTTGCGAGCATTAATAGCAGGGAGCGGATCCATGTATGCGACAGACGAGGATGGGCTATTTGACTGTGTCACTTATACCGCTGGTGTTAGTGGTTCCTGTTGGCTCCAGATGCTCTACCTGTCCTCATTCGCAAAAGGAAGCGTTGGCTCTCTCATACAGCATTTGAAAGCACGAGCATCTATTCATATAGCATATCCACCGGTTGCCTTTCAATCTCTGACGTCTTTACCAACAAACAAGTATCTGCTAAGTGGGCTGGTGGAGAAATTGAAAGGAGATACCAATGCCGACTTTGGGCTTGTCGACATATACGGACTGCTACTAGGCGCTAGATATCTAGTTCCAAGGGGTGAACTGGGCGTCGATGCTAGAGATTTCAAGTTGTCGAATCAACGTATGTATTTACGACAAGGACAACGCCCAATGCCTATATACACAGCCGTACGTCACGAAATCCCGGCTGAAGAGGTAACAGCCTCTCGAGACCACGGTGCCCCGATGCCTACGGTGGAGGAGATGAAGAAAGAGCCTTATTTCCAGTGGTATGAGATCACTCCCTACGAGTTTTTCTGCGAAGAATTCTCAGCTGGGATACCGACGTGGGCCCTTGGGAGGCGCTTTTTTGATGGCAAAGATGTGCCACCTGAGAATCGATTCCACCTACCTGAAATCCGAACGCCTCTTCTGATGGGCATTTTTGGGAGCGCCTTCTGCGCAACTCTCAGCCACTATTATCGCGAGATTAGACCACTTCTTAGAACAATTACTGGTTTCCAAACGATAGATCAGCTGGTGTCGGTACGGGATGATGATTTGAGCAAAGTACATCCTATAGATCCCGCCATTATTCCCAATTTTGCATACCAAATGTACGGAAAGCTACCTAAATCGACGCCAGCGAGTATCTTGGATGGAGAGTATATCCAGCTTATGGATGCAGGGATGTCGAATAATTTGCCCATATATCCATTGCTACGGCCGGGCCGGAACGTCGACATCTTAGTCGCGTTTGATGCCTCTGCTGACATCAAAACTGACAATTGGCTCTCGGTGGCGGATGGCTATGCACGACAACGAGGTATTAAGGGATGGCCAGTGGGAATTGGTTGGCCAAAGCTAGAAGAGACACCAGAGCAAGCAAGGAAAGAATTGACTGAAGCCCAGGCTGCGACAGCCGCCGAAGCAGAACAGAAAGTGGAAGAAGCCCAAGCTAAGCAAAAGGATCTCCGTGAGGCTGCGTCAAAGCGCGATGCTGCCAAGCCAACACAACTGGACGAAAAATCAAAATTCAGGCCAGGCAACGAAAAGGCTGGTGAGCTCGGCTATTGCACCGTATGGGTAGGGACAACAGAAGAACGAACTACGGACTCTCCACCCATCACAAAGCCCGTGACTGATGACAATTCATGGCAACTGATGGAGCCCGATGCAGGCCTTGCTGTCATTTACCTGCCTCTTCTCTCCAACGAGAAAGTCCCCGGCATTTCTCCAGGCACTTCGGACTTTTTGAGCACTTGGAATTTTGTCTACACCCCTGATCAGATAGACAGTGTTGTCAAACTTGCCCAAGCCAATTACGACGAGGGTAAGGATCAAATCAAGGCTACCGTGCGTGCCGTCTACGAGCGCAAAAAGCAGCTGCGAGAGCAGGCTGAAACGCAGCGCCGACTCGCCAGCTATACTGCCATGGCCAAAAAGGGAGAGGCATCTCTCCTTCATCACGGAGATCAATTCAGCTAGACCAAAGACGCAGCTCTCTCTTCTCTTCTTCTTTTTAAGCCTGAAGGAAAGCTCCTATTTTGGCTTGTATATCATACTGTATTATCCTATGTTTCGGACTTTCATATTTTTGCTTTGGGTGTTTCTCGTGCAAGAAGAAGTTTCCAACTTATTTTTACAATATGCTTTGTATTATACAGTGGGGGAGGGCCTTTTTCTAATAACCCAAACCTACACATCCCATCTTCATAAACCCAACCATCACTCCCCCGTGCCTTCTCTTTTTTCTCATTCAGTTCGTACACATATATATACCTGAGATCCAGCCCAACCGGATTTTTTTTTTGTAACATTATTGCCACCATAGAGTAAAACAGCGCTTTATCCGCTTAGATGATTTCACCAATGTCGATATGTGGTGCTGTCCAAGGTCTGGCGCCTTCTTCCATCATGTCACTGGGCACTCGTACTTTGTTTCCTGGGCTGTATAGGTACCAGGCCTTGAGTGATGCCATAGAGGCCTTCCGGCGAGCTACATCCAGGCTAGGGCCAGCGCCTTCTCCGAGCTTCTCCTTGCCGCTGTAGATGCCCACAACGTAAACGGGAGTGCGAGACAATCGACCAGTCTCACTCTCCAATCGCGCAACGGGAGCCTCAAAGCCCTCTCGGGCACAGAGCATAGCCAATTCGCGGGTTGGAAGCTTGAACTCGAAGAGCTTTGAGGGGTCGAGTTCTCGGGATAAGATATGTGATTTGACGAAAGACTTTACCTCCTCACGGCCGCAGTGGGTATAGATGGCACCAATGACGGCACGAACAACGGATCCGAATGCCTCGCTCTGGAGACCGCTGAACTCGAGCTTCTCGGGCTCGGAGCTGCTGACCTGGTCACCAAAATCGTCATCCAGGACTACACGGCTACTCAATCCTCGTCTCCAGGCCTGTCCCTTAGCTGCTTCCGCGCGGATATAGCCCCACCGTGTGTTGACCACCTGCTCATCTCCTGCCTTCCACTGCAGCAGACCGGGATCGACCTCCTCGCCTGGTGCAGCTGCAGACTCCACGCCCCACCTTCGAGCGATTTGCTGCAGGGACGCATCACCGGCATAAGCTCTCAAAGCCTCGTATAGGATGGCCATGGGCAGGCGGGGCCATTTGCAGACAAGATGCTCGTAGACATGGTAGTTGATGATTGTGCTTCCCAGGTATGCGAGGTTCGAGTTGTTGAAGTTGGGGTTGGCATCGGCGGATGGCGTTACCAGGGCCCTCGCCAGGGTCTCTAGCGGAATCTTTCTAGGGAGGGAGAGTCGCGCATGTAGGGCGGCGAGCTTCGCGGACTGCGCAGCACGGTCGAATGAGGGTGCGGGGAGGGGAGGTCGCTGTGAGTCGAGGTCTGAAGATTCGTTCGCAGTGGCGGCCGGGGAGGTGGATTGGCACCGGACGGCGAGGAAGAGAGGCTGTCTAGTTGCTGCAATGCGGGCTCCGCAGCGAGCCTGGAGCAATTGGCCGCTCCATCTTGAAGGTCGTATCCTCTTCATGTGGCCGTGGGGGGAGAGATATGTATATATGTAAGGTGGACGGTTGTATGAAAGAAAAAAAAATTCCCCACCAACTATCTGATCCAATGCCCCTCGAGGTTACGAATTGGGACTGGGACCAAGTATAGCAACGCAAAAAAAGAGCAAAAAAAGAGAAAAGAAGAATGACAAGAAAAAAGGGTCGAGGTTGAGGCAGGGATCAGACAATATTCGCTGTCCCGGAGTGCCTTTGTCGGGAAAAGTTTCTGCGTCGATTTTGTCCAAAAGTCGTGTGAGCCGTTTTGCCCACCTGCTTTTTCGCAAGTTTCGGCGGGCGCACTACGGGCGGAATTACTTCGGGCCGGCGTCATTTCGCTGGCGCTGGCGGGCGGGAACCTCTCGACGCTTTGGCTTCTGCGTTTGTGATAGAGGGATTCCTGCGAAACTGCTCGACTATCTGCTTCAATTGCGCCCCAAGAGACTCTACACGGACGTCTTTTGATACATATTCAAGATGGTAAGCTGCAAAGTGCAAAGTTTCCGCAGAGATATGGGCTAATCAAAGTACTAGGGTGGCGGTGGAAAAGTCCCGTAAGTTATGCCTCGAAATCGAAAACGAAGTTTAGCCATATTCCTCATGCCTAATCGCGACTCAAAATAGCTACCCCAAGCACGTCTGGTCGCCTGCTGGTGGTTGGTATGCACAGCCTGCCAACTGGCGCGCCAACACGCTCATTGCCGGAGCCACCATGTTCGGCATCGTCGCCATAGTGTGGAAGTTCAGTGCCGACCGGGAAAGATGGGCGCACAAGCCAGAGCCATGGGAGTGGCACCCTAGCCGATAGTACGTGATGTTTGAATACTGCAAGGGGAGAACGTTACAGTTTGCTAACGTGATGTTCTTTTGTTTGATAGCTGGTCAAAGCAGTTGATTGAGTGGGACAAGGAGGATAAGCTGAAGCAGTCGAAGGAGTAAGGTTATTTTCTCGGGAAGAATAATAGACGAAACTGTACAAATGCCATACGAACGAAAACAACTTTGAACAAAAAAAATTCACATGAAGCTACAATGTTCAGCGACCCCCTTTTGGACAGTGCTATTTATTTCTATATTACAGAGCCGACACTTGGATCATACGAGCATACGATGTGATTGGATGGCCAGGAAATCGGCTTTAGGAGAAGAGAAGCCGAGTTTGCAATCACCTGATATCACATATCGAGTCTGGGCAAAATGACTAACAACATCCTGACAGAAGTGGCATGTTAGGCATCTACGGCAGAGCATGCCATGGACCAGTGCGTATTGGAGCCTGAGGAAATGTATTGTATTCGGAATTTACGACCTCTGCCTAGAAGCTGCCGGATTTCCCAGTTTTAGTATGCGAGAGCTCGAATACATGGCTAGCGATGGTGCTGGAAACCGGCAGGCTCATGCAGTATTTCTCACCCCACTAACAACGCATGAATAGCTTGGGCTGTAAGAGCAGCGTTATGAATTAATTGTAATGCACCTCAGCCTTATACGGGCCTTGTGAGCCTAAGGCCTCCCGGCAAAAGAAGAGAGCAGCAGGGTAAACTGTATGTGTGACAGCCGTATTCTACAAGCTTCCACGAGCTCCGACTTATTCCACACCTGCATACGGATCTGCAAGGGGATAAACGCAAGCAGATATGAGACGCCTAGTAGAAGCAGTGTTCGGTCATCATGATACACGAACTCTACTCCGCACATCTAGCGTCGTCGAGTTATGACACAGCTAGAACTGCTAACTACCAGCACTTGAATAACTTAGGTACATGTATATAGATTACCTGGTACTTATCAACAGCTCGTAATGCTACCTTTGCGAGAGCTCAAATGAACAGTCGCATATTCACTGGGCTAGGATGCTAATAATCCTGCAAGGGAGGTAGGATTGCATCCTGCACGAAGTTACAAGAGGAGAAAGAGAAAAGATAGAAAAGCAAATAGAAAAAGGGCAAAGAAGAGCAAGGCATTTCACCAGACTCCGAGACGGCTATTGTAATCTGCCTTGGCTGCTTGTGCCTAACTGCGGTGACAACAAGGCTGGCTGATACGTGCAAACAAACAAAAGGGCTGCACACTGCATACCTGTGCGTTGCGAGCGGCTCCAACCCGGCCTTGTAGTCGATCCTATCATGACCCGTAGCTATTACGCCCTCTGCAGCCCGACGATTTAGAGAGCGGGTTACAGGTATACTGTAGCGCGTGGCCCCGTCACCGAGACACCAGTACCTCATCGGACCTAGCAAACGCACCCACTGTCTGGTACATGTGTCAATGCTCCCTGGGCCACTGAGGTGCAGCCATTCACTGACTCAACGAGCCTAGCCCAGGGTCCTAATAATCGCTGACAAAAACGTCACTACGACTTGAACGTGTATCGAACATGATGTCTGCGTTGCACGAATACAATTACGACTAGCATCTCGTGCCGCCAGCCCGTTCCTCAATATTGCTCTTTGCCTAATCATCTCCCATTTTTTGTGCACGCTGTCTTTTTTCTTCGCTTCTTCATCACTTTGCGGCGCCTGATTTCCCGTCCACAACCACAGTCACCGAAAAGCTGGGGGCGACTTTTGAATACGCTTCCTCCTCTATTAAGCCCTCTCAGGGTCCTATTTATCATTTCGCACGCCGCTTGCTGGTCCCTTTTCCCGGTTGATTATTGCGTGCGCCCGGTACAACCTCTATCACCATCTTCTTGCCTGTTGATGAGCGCCACCGAGAGATTTTGGTTTCCGACGACCCTTTTTTCCCCAATCCATCTCTTTTGAGTGCGGTGGATTTTCGCCCTCTCCGTCTCTCTCGCTAATACCAGCCGAGCGATCTCCGACATCGTTCTTTGGCCCGTAGGAGGGACAAATGGCCTCTCCAGGCCCTTCGCACGGGCACCTTGAGGCGACCCCGAGTCGTGAGGTTGTCTATTGCCATGCCTGCTCCAACGAATGGTACCGCGTGGACTATGGCTTAGTATGCCCCGATTGCAGCAGCGAAGCTACGGAAATCGTATGTTTTGTCTCCTATCCCCTCCCCTGTCTTGCTGCTTGATATATGTCCCTGCCTTGACTGACACAATATATAGATAAGCTCAGACAGCGATCCTCGAGACTTTAATGACGGTTCGGCATCGACGTCACCCGAACTTGATGACCCATACCATCTCCACAATGAACATGATCACGACCGCGACCACGATCACAGTCATGATGGACACGACCACAACCATGATTCAGACCCCGACGAAGCTGATATAGAAGAACATATGGGACCACATGGGTTTCGTTACCGCCGTAGTGTTAGGGAGCGACCGGGAGATGAACACCATGACCCCGATGTCGACCCAGTGTTTGAACGCTTTATTGGCTTGATACATGATTTGGCGCCACCACCACCGCCACGTAGAGCAGGAGGACCCGGCATGTTTCAACAAAGAGGAGGGGAGGAAGGTCGATTTGGAGGGCCGCATATCCATCGCGCTACATTCACGAACGGTAGCGGCAGTGCCTCTGTCACCATTTTCTCTGGGCCTTCTTCGGGATTCTTTTCCTCGGGATCCCCTAATTATGACCACCATGGCGATCCATTTCAAGCGTAAGTTGAATCATTGCTATAGGGTGAGCTACATAAGCTAACCTTCTTTGCCCAATGTATAGGTTCTTTAACAACGTACTGCGCGATGCGGCGCCTCCTGGAAGTGGTCGAGAAGCGGGTGGTGGCGGCTCTCCAGGATTCGCGAGAGGGCTACAGGAGATTCTGAATCTATTCAATCCGGCACACGCTATCTCGGGAGACGCCGTCTATTCTCAGGAAGCTTTAGACCAAATCATCACAAACCTCATGGAAGCGCATCCACAATCAAACGCAGCACCGCCAGCGTCGACCGAAGCCCTTGCGAACTTGAACCGACGACCTGTAGATGCCTCAATGTTGGATGGTGACTCGAAAACCGAATGCACGATCTGTATTGATGATATGAAGGTGGGTGATTTGGCCGCCTTCTTGCCTTGTAAACATTGGTTCCACGAAGCATGCGTCGTTTTATGGCTCAAGGAACACAACACATGCCCGGTTTGCCGAGCGTCTATTGAGAAGGGTACCGAAGGTAACAGCGGTACAAATGCAAATGCAAATGCAAATTCAAATGCACCTGGTCCTAGTGGATCGGGGTCATCACAGTCGGATGATCAATCTGGGAATGGGCTGAACCGTAGCGGCCCACTGCCTATCCCTGGCGCCCGACCATCCCAGCTCTCCCGGCCTCCAAGCCAAAGCCAGAGCCGGCTGAACGAGGCCATGCGAAGCATCTCATCGAGGCAACAGGAGCGGCAACAGCAACAAGAACGTGAGCGTGAGAGGCATCGCGTCTGGGGAGTCTCATCTCCAGCAGAGCTTCAGCGAGATGAAAGAGAACGAGAGAGATCTCGGATATGGGGCGTACGGTCTTCATCAGGCTACGATACTTCCCGTATGCAACGGCGAAGCTCACGAAACTCTCTTTCTCCAACGAGCCCTAGAATGACTCTTGCGGATTACAGAGAACGTCAGAGACAAGAAAGTCCGCCACAAAACAGCCGCCGTGATGGAGACAATGCTGATACTGGTCGACAAACTGCTACCTCTGGAGCTTTAAACTGGCTTCGGGATAGATTTACCGGCGGAGGTTCTAGAGACGACTCTAACCGCGATGACCGTTGATCTTATTCACACATCTGCGCAAAGCTTCATCCATCAGCAACCTACAGCTTAGGCTAACCGGCTCTAAACCAGCTGTAGAGTTGATATTGTAGCCCTGAATGTCTTGGACCTATATACGACAGGGGTTGATGGGATGAGCTAGCAGAGAAAAAGAAAAGAAAAAGAAAAAGATAATAATAAAGAAATAAAGAGCAAGTGAAATCGGGGGCTCCAAACGATTGGGTTTTACTGTACGCAGATTAGCGGCGCACATCGAATAACGACATGACGATAGAAGGCTATACACGACCATGGGGATATGATGCATGTAACTCGCACGCAATGTATTGAAGCCACCTTTAGCTGCTAACGACTAAGGCGGCATTACGAAAGGGAGAGGCGTAAGTCTCTGGTGCATTTTTTTTTTTTTTTTGCTTTCTTGTTTCTCATTTTGGCTGCAATTCACAGTAAATGGGCAATGGGGGCTGCCTATCTTGGTTTGAGGAATCTTGACTAGCGGAGAGCCGTGGCTATTGCCGTCCGCTTTGTATGCGAACATGTATATTATCAAGTAGTACTATGACTATCTCTAAAGAACAAACACTTGCTCTCTCAACATACAAGGGTTGCCTCTGCGTTAATTATGAGCACAGGGGTTAGGGTGTCTGACAATACTGTAAGTAGCTAATGCTCGAATCTCATAATTGGCAAGTTAAAATGTGGCGATGGCCAACTCGCTGAAGATCTCAACAAGATAAGAATTAAAGAACGCCACCCACTGTTAGTCCACGGACCAAAGGGGGGCAGCCGGGATTCGGGGCTTGTCAGAAGTGGCAGATTTTCCGATTTGGGGGCCGCTAAGTGATGGATCGCACGATGTACGAAGATACGAAGTGGTATTTGGCATGGTAGCTTGGTTGGTGGTAATTAAATAGAAGCTTTAGAAGCTTTTGATGCACATGTTGAGGCCAGTGAAGCGGCAGTTTGAAGATTTCGGCCCCACCGCCGTCAGCCGAGGCGCCGAGGCCCAGCAAAAAAGAAAGTGAGAAAATAGGGAGCAGGAAATGTGACGCACGGGGACGGAGACGGAGAGTCGGATTTGGCAGTGGAAAACCTATTAATTATGCGGATGTTTTTGATAATATGCAACGGGTCTTTGGCGGGCAGTGGTTGTTATTTGAGATGTTGTTTGGCGGAAAGGATATTACCATTTATCCGTGGGCATAATGTAGCGCAGACGTGGCGGCATGCCTCGTCTGCTCGTGTAATCCTTTCCGTTCAGTGCTTTAGTGAAGTTGCAGCGGACTTGCAGCGCTGTGCTGTAGGCTGCATTAGGGGAGCGTAGTTGAAGCTTCACGCGGCCAATGAGCGCTGGTGCATTTCACTGCCTGCTGACCTCCGGCCAATGATAGGTCTCTAGGGTCTCTAGGGCTTCTCCAAACTCCAAAACACAATTCTAACTGGGCGCAAACTTGTTCCCCTCCTATGACACTCATGATGACTGGCAGGATAGGATCATCGCATCTGGCCGCATTAGCTTGCGTGTCATCTAATCAATTTATGCGCGACTCTGAGCGTTTTTTATGATATTTGATTCTTGACCATTGATGCATCTGTTTCACGATATGGCGCGCTTGACAACAATGCCCGTGGCATAGGGGTACAACAGCTCACAAGTCCCTGCTTGGCGCTTTATCAGGAGTCACAGAGAGACAGCAACGCTGAAACTAGTCATGCAAAAAGATTCCGGCACGGCAGCTCTACCGCAATCGGGGCCAAGAGCCGGCCGCTGGGACAGATCCCCGGCCTAGGCGAAATAGAGGATCCCCATCACCGAGAGCAGTTCGCCCAACAGGTCGCATATCGCATGCCACAGCTGCCAGCTCCACACGATGCCGCTAACCAGCCAAGACCCACCAGCGGCCACTGCGCGGGATCGCCGCTGCGTGTTTGTTTTAACGCACAGAGGGCTGAGAAATAGGGCCAAGGAGGCAGCAGCTCAAGCCCGGAGAGCTTTCAAAACGCAGACACGGGATTCGGGAGACGCCCTGGTTTGGAGCCCACATGGTCGATTGCCTCCCCGCTGCTACGTTGTACAGACGCACGATTCGGCAGTGCCCAAGCCCGCGAGTGGTGGGCTCTGGCCCTGCCGCTGGAGCCCCCTGTTGGAGATGGATGGAGAGATGGAATGGGAGAGTGGGGGATGATGACATTGCCTGTGAAACGATGGACATGAGTTGCTTCATTTGGCTTGTGCCAAACCGGATACCGGATATCGCTGGGGACGAGCATCGCAAATAAATACACGGGGCTGTCCTCGAGCAGAAAAGAGGCACAAGAGTCCTGTCCCACCCCCTTTTGACCAACGGTGTTTAGCGTTTAGCACTTTAGCTTGGTGGTTTTTGTGTTAAATAACGCCAATCGAGCTTGAGCTTGGATTCCTCACGGCCAGGCATTCTACCACTTGATTTGTTTCTTCCTTAGCTTTCATTTTTGATCATAATGGCGGAGACTGTCCCTATTCCTGAGCCTCCTGGGCTGCCTTTGTTGGGTAACCTGGGCGAGTTTTCCCAGCAACCGACGAACGATCTTGTTCGTTTGGCGAACACATATGGTATGATTTAATTCCTGAATCTACACATATCCACCTGCCCATTAGGCCTCCAAATACATACCCACATCATAATCAATTTGACATTTGGTGCTGATGAATTTGAATAGGAGAAATCTACAGGCTCCATATGGGCACTCGACCCGCTGTTTTCGTTAGCACCCAAGCGCTTGTGAATGAAGTCTGTGACGAGAAGCGCTTTAAAAAGTCTCTCGGCTCAGTGCTCCGGGTATGTCAACTTCTCAATTAAAGGAGAAATCTGATTTCACACAAAAACAAACTTTCTCACTAGAATGGGGTACTGACTTTAATTGTAAAGATTGTACGAGAAGGTGTTCATGATGGTTTGTTCACTGCACACTCCGATGAGCCCAACTGGGGCAGAGCTCATCGTGTGCTGACTCCGGCTTTTGGACCGCTCCCCATCCGCGACATGTTCGACGAGATGGAAGATATCGCTAAGCAGCTCTCATTGCGCTGGGCTCGCCATGGTCCTCATCACCCTATTCCCGTATCAGAGGATTTCACCCGCTTGGCCCTGGACACTATTGCTCTCTGCTCTATGAATTACCGATTCAATTCATATTACCAAGAAAAGATGCATCCCTTTGTGCAGGCCATGAGCGACTTTTTGGCGGAAAGCAGTAGGCGAAACAGGAGACCTCCTTTCGCTCCCAACTTCTTATACCGCGCTGCCAATGAGAAATTCTTCAACGACATCGCCATCATGCGTGATACTGCCAATGCCGTTGTAGCAGAGCGAAAACAGAATCCCTCTGACCGAAAGGACCTGTTGGCAGCCATGTTGGAAGGAGTGGATCCTCAGACTGGCGAGAAGTTGACTGATTCCAGTGTTACGGATCAGCTCATTACCTTCCTGATTGCGGGCCATGAGACAACTGCCGGAACGTTGTCATTTGCGTTTTACAATCTCTTGAAGAACCCAGTCGCTTATCGAAAGGTCCAAGAGGAAGTTGATGAAGTGATTGGACGCGACGCTCCCAAAGTCGAACATATCTCCAAGCTCCCATATATTTCAGCAGTATGTACCAACCAGCTATTACCCACCCTGCTCCTAGCTGCATCTTTTTCCAAAATACCGAATACTTACACTGATGATTTAGGTTTTGAGAGAGACTCTGCGTATCAGTGCCGCAATTCCAGCTTTCTCAGTTGAAGCTCTCGAAGATACCATCATCGGAGGCAAGTACCTCGTTCACAAGGGTGAACCAATCGCTTGCCTCCTCGCCAAATCACATCTTGATCCTCTGGTCTATGGAGAGGACGCCAATGAATTTAAGCCAGAGCGTATGCTCGACGCAGAGTTTGCTCGTTTGCAAGCAGCATTCCCTAACAGCTGGAAGCCATTCGGAAACGGAAAGCGAGGCTGTATCGGTGAGTCTACATACAATTTTAATTTTCTAATATTGATGGCTAACAAAATATGTCAAAATAGGACGCGGTTTTGCTCTTCAAGAAGCTACTCTCGCCCTGGCTATGCTTTTCCAGAATTTCAACTTTACCCTTGACGATCCCAACTATCAGCTTGAGATTGTTGCATCGTTGACTATCAGACCGAAAGATTTCTTTATGCGAGCTTCTCTCAGGCACGGAATGACTCCGACAGAGCTTGAGAGAAAACTTGGCGGCAAAGGTGCCGCGGGAGATCATCACGCGGATGCAAAGGCGGCTGGCGGAGCGAGCCAGGGACCCCAAAAGCCTCTTGCGGTATACTACGGGTCAAACAGCGGTACCTGCGAAGCTTTGGCCCAGAGAGTGGCAACTGATGCATTGAGCCACGGCTTTAAAGTTACTGACTTGGCTCCTCTGGACTTTGCTAACCAAAATCTTCCCAAAGACCGTCCAGTGGTCATCATCACTGCTTCATACGAAGGACAGCCACCATCCAATGCTGCCCACTTTGTAAGCTGGATTGAAAGCCTGAAGGGTAACGAATTGGAAGGTGTTTCTTATGCTGTCTTTGGCTGTGGCCACCACGACTGGGTCCAGACTTTCCACCGCATTCCAAAGCTTGTTGATTCGACTCTGGAGGAGCGTGGTGCCACCCGCCTTGTACCACTTGCCACCACGGATGCTGCTGATCGTGACATGTTTAGCGATTTTGAAGCGTGGGAGGACGAATCTCTTTGGCCCGCTTTGAAAGAAAAGTATGGTGCCTCTGCGGGCTCTACCGAGGGCGCTGGTGGTGGCTTGGTCGTCGAGGTATCGCTTCCTCGCAAATCGGCGCTGCGCCAGGATGTTGAGGAGGCAATTGTCACCAATGCTAAGACTCTGACAGCGAGCGGACCCGCCAAGAATCACATTGAGGTCCAGCTGCCTACGGGCATGACGTACCGATCCGGCGACTACTTGGCTGTTCTACCTTTCAACCCGAAAGACACAGTATCAAGAGTTTTCCGTCGCTTCAAGCTTTCCTGGGACGCAGTCTTGACGATTCACTCAGACGGACCAACTACCCTTCCTACGAACTCGCCTATTTCTGCAAATGATGTACTCAGGGCGTATGTCGAGCTCAGCCAGCCGGCAACTAAGAGGGTAAGTACATCTCACATAGCAAGCAACGATCACTTTACGCTAACTATTTCTCCATAGAACATCTCTGTATTGATCGAGCTCGCTCAGGATGAGGAGCTCAAGGCTAAGCTTGAGAAGCTGGCTGGGGACGACTACCAACAGGAGATTGGTGCAAAGCGAATCTCTATCCTTGACTTGCTGGAGAGATTCCCATCCCTGGAACTTCCCTTGGATTCATACTTGGCCATGCTTCCTCCCATGCGTGTCCGCCAATAGTAAGTCGAACATAATTATGCGCTTATAACCTCTAGAGTCGTCGACTAACATCTCAACAGCTCCATTTCTTCCTCTCCTTTGGCTGACCCCTCCAAGCTGACGCTCACCTACTCGGTTCTCGAGCAACCTTCATTATCCGGCCAGGGCTCCCACTTCGGAGTGGCCACTCACTTCCTGGCGTCTCTTAACCCTGGTGAGAGGTTCCATGTTGCTGTTCGCCAGTCAAAGGTCTTCCACCTTCCTACAGATGCTGAAAATACCCCTCTTATCTTGATTGGTGTTGGCTCCGGCCTCGCACCCTTCAGGGGCTTCATTCAGGAGCGCGCAGCCATGATTGCTGCCGGCAGAAAGGTTGCTCCTGCATTGCTCTTCTACGGCTGCCGCTCGCCTGACATTGACGACCTCTACGCCGAGGAATTCGAAAGATGGGAGAAGCTTGGCGCCGTCGAGATGCGTAAGGCCTACTCGCGCGCTACAGACAAGTCTTTCGGCTGCAAGTATGTCCAGCACCGAATGGCTCACGACCGTGAGGACCTTTACAAGCTTTGGGATCAGGGCGCCAGGGTCTTTGTTTGCGGTAGTCGCGATGTCGGCAAGGCTGTTGAAGCTGTCTGCGTCCAGCTTGTTAAGGAAAGGGGTGAGGCTGACGGAAAGGACGTGACGGAGGAGCGGGCCCAGGCATGGTGGGATAGGCAGCGCAACGAGAGATATCTCACAGATGTGTTTGACTAGAGGATGAGTCACGATGATGGATGTGAGACGGGGGGGACCTCGCATATGTCTATTTTATTGCTGCTGTTGACGCTCCTAGTGAGCGATAACTTGGATGTTGCGTTATGTTATATTTTACAGCCAGTTTATAGTGCCTGCTACGGGCTTTCTGATTAAATTGCTTAAATCTTACATTTTACCCACCTATCGATGAGTTGCCTTCTAATATCATGGTATCGTAATGAATGGAAAAGCAAGGTAGTTTTGCAAGATTAGTGGATATGAATCATGTGTGTAGTAAAAAGTTTCTAAAAGATCTATAGCTAGGTAGGCAGAGCTTCCGGTCAATGTAGTTAATCATATAATCTTCACCTGTGGAGATTCCCTTCCCGTCTATTCCACGTGCCAAGCAAGATGCAACTCCCCAGCTCTTGATGGAGGAGAGAACAATGCTTAATGATGGTCTCTAAGGCGATGGTGCTTACTGCTTTGGAGTGCTGCTCCATTACTGCAAGTCCGGAATGAAAATTTCCAACTATGTCGCTTCTCTGAATACGCTTTCCAGCATTCCTCTTCCAAGTCGATATCTGCGTCACTAGTGCGTGGATCTGAAGTTGTTGCTTCCTCGGTCAAATGATGGATTTGGTGTACTATTTTGCGAAGTGTTGATAATCGTAGGTAGGTTTTGGATGTGGCCTGAACGTTTCCTGAGTCGCTGGTTGCTTTCTTGGCCTTGCAACTCTGCATAGTCCTTGGATATCTTCTTTATCTCGTTCATGTACATAGTGCGGAGCAGGACATACGATGATGTGCCGTTTGGCATCTCCTAGAGGGTGCCTTACTAGCTGCCCTTCGTTCCACGAGAGCAGTCAGGTAGTCTCGCCGCCGTCCAGGAACGTATCGCCGAGGTCTGAATGCGCTCATAGAAGAAGCACAATCTAAAGTATTGTTATAGAATTAAATGACTTTTGTGAACTGTGGCGTGGCATCATTTTCTTCGTAGGAGGAAAAATGGCAAATCAGCTTTGGGAAGGGAGACGCTGCGTTATGAAGGATGCTGAATGAGGTGCTACCTTGTAAAATTGACTGCATATGTTGGGAGCATATGCGCCGTTTAGGGATTCTACACTGCCCGATGTACATGTGAAGATACTCGTGGCCGAGAGTGTCGGCCATAGTCGAGATAGGCGGTTGGAGCATACCAGTCTTCTATGCTCTGCTTGCTGATCAAGGGTTGCGGTAGAGGTGGACTCATGCGTGGTGTATGGGTGTTGTATAACATTGGCTGAATGTCTCCATTCAAATAATTTCAATGTTGGATATATGCGTTGTAAATATGGGCGATCACTTTGCGCTTCATAATTGTTGGAGTGTTGGTCTTGTATGTGTTGTCCAGCCCGCCTCTTAGGCAAATACATAGACTAGACTGCCTCCATATTCGATGGTGTTCAATAAGGGCTCCTCACCCAATCTTCGTAGGTCTGAAAGTAAGTGTCACGGAAGCTATATGAGTAAACCCGAATAAAATGGGCGGCATCCAATACTGTCACAGACCTAGACATAGATATATGAGTATCCAAACCATATTCGGGGGGAGAGAGAGTTTTGCCTACATGTTTCGACATGCTGCAGTATACATGAACATTTGAAAACGTCAGTTGTTGTCTCATTTCTAGCTTTAAAAGCTTTGGATGGGAGGATGTGTATGCATAGTCTTGTATAAAGATGAAGCCTCTTGCTATAATGGAGGACATAAAACAATGTAGAAAAGATATATTAAGAACTTTTGTAAGGAGAGAAAAAAATGAAAGCCGAAGAGGTGAGAAAGTCTCATTCATATAGTATTATCTACGTTTCACAACATTAGCGAGTTGATAAATAGGGCTCCATTCACTTACCCTTATCATATTCAGGCAGTATCATGTATCACCAACACTCTGTATCACCTGAGAATTTCTCGTTCTTCTTTACATATATCCATCAGCCGTGTATGGCTACGGCCTAACTCACTCTCACTTTGTTATTTCTCTCAATGCTACTATCTCTCAAAATATATTCATCTTTTCGATACTATTCTATTCCTTCCAGTATCTCTCAAGATCTCATTCAGCTCCAATTACGTTGCTCTTTCAGAGTCTCCATATAAATTGATATTAATTCACGCTCAGCTTTAAGATGTTCTGTACACAGTAGCTCCTTTCTCGAAAAGAGAAGGGATGAGATCTTAGTTGGCCCGATAATCTCATCTCCGTACAAATGCCGCTATGAGGCTGGCCAAAGGCATCTTTATTCTACCAATCTGGACGTCGGATTGGCTCATACTGACACTACCAGCCTTACAAAGCCCCTGCGAATTATGACGTCAGTTGTAAATTATACAATGCAATGATGTCTTAGAGCATTCGCCGTGTTCTTCTAATCTATTCAATGTCTCTATGAACTGCATACCTACCTATAAAAAAAATGCAGAGTCGATAGAGCAGCACCTGAACTATACTATATGAATCACTATATAGGGCGCAGTTCACAATAAGATGATAAGTAACGAATGAAGAAGTGATTTCCAAATTCATATATAACACAAAAAGATTAGATGATTGTGAAATTATTATTGTTATATATATCCAAAGTTATTTTACATATTCTTAAAATATCCAAATCCTCAACTCCATGCTCATAAACTGGCAAATAGGCTCCTCAGAGACAAAAACAAAGGGAAAATGATAAAGAGCGGCATTTATAGATGAGCATCTTGTAAGCTCATAATAACTAACGATATTAAGCAACGCTAACGGTTCTTCGGCTCAGTTCGCTGTATCCTGGTAGCCGGTTCTCATTCTGCAGCGTCGCCTCTGGGACATGGATGACGCGAGGCTGTAAATACGCATCTGCTTCCTCTTCTGCCACAGCGCTCTCAAAGCTAGGGAGCTCGTGGTCCTGCGGCTCATAGATTGTCTCGACGCCAACTTGCACAGGCACCGAAAGCGCAATGGCGGTATTAGTCGGTCCCACTGACAAGCTCAATTGAAGGGTGTAAGTTCGAGAAATTAAACACGAGTGAAAGGTTGGTAGGAAAAGCTTTTTGTTCGAGTTGGAAATAGTGAATGGTATCTCAAGATCTGTGGTATGCTTGACAGTCGAAAGCTTAGGCGTCTTAGAGCTTTTGCCTCTGCTGTTCTGTCGGCCTCTTCCCTCGGCTGCCGAGTTATCCGTTTCGGAGGCATCTCCTTCAATAACAGTGCTTGAATAACCCGAGTCTCTCCGGGAGTGCGACGACACATCTTTCTGCATCCACGACACAGACTCCACTGGAAGGGTGAATAGCGAGTGTGTTGTCGTGTAATTCAGGCAAGGAGTGCTCTCGCAGTTTGTTCGGCTGCCCAGATTCGGCAGATGATCGATCGGCACGGCGCTAAAAAAGGTGGTAGATACGAGTTTTGCTGTGACAGAGTTGACCTTGGGAGGTGCCGTCTCAGCCGAAGATGGGGCGTATTCCAAATTAACGCGGACGCTTGTCATCGAGGACTTGTGTCCGTCTGCAGAAAGCATGACGGCGTTGGGTTGAACGGCGTTGGCGGTAAATTGGCCCGTTTTGCTGGAGAACAAGCTCTTTCGAATCGTTTTGGTCTTGGACAGCTTATACCACTCATCTCGGAAAGTGATGTCGAGGGGTGCATCTTCAGGGAGCGAAGGAAGCACTTTGAGAACATGGTGCGCTTCCAAGGCCTTTACGGCAGCTCCGTTTTCACGTTGAATAGCCTTTGCATTAATGGCATATTCAATCTGGGTCATGTCTGGAGCCTGGTCGTCGGCATCCCAAACTCCCAGGCTAGGAGGAAGTCGCAAATGTCGCTCCCGTACCTCTGGTAACAAGCAGGTGTGGTTGCAAGCCCCGATGGTGAGTTGGTGAGGGACAACAAAGTGGAACGGTATCTTGTAATCATTTCCGGCCCGAAACACCTGATTTTCTGGCAAATCGGACTCTTGGATCGGCATACGGATCTTCAAGAATGGCCTGAAGGAGTGAGAAGGATATTGCTGAACAAAGTCAAGTCGTGTGGCAGAAATGCCGACAAAAACAATGTCCAGGTGATCGAAGGAAGTATCTTTCAGGACGCGAACAGCAACATGGCCGGCAATGGTAGATCCAGAGGTATAGACCTTAGCCTTGTAGTGCTGGTCTATCTTGACCTCCATGAGAGGGTTCTGTGTAGAGCTGCTTTTCGACCCTTTGAAAGGGCGTGTTGTTCCCTGAGACGAGGAGGACATATTTTGAATGCAGGAATTAAGTTTGTGAAGAGATGATGAAGGATATAGTCGTTGTAGAAGGCAGAGCGTAAGATTAGATGGTAATGGCTCTGCTTAGCCAGTGATACTCTATCACGGAAGTGTAGAATGAATCTTCGTAGTAACAGAAGAATTGTTGCCGAGTCGCGGCTAATGTGCTGATGGATAGCGGTTCCAAACACACTTCTCGTGGTATATATAACAATATTATGCTCCGGGGAGTCTCAGTCGTAATATAATCGTAATGCAGGCGAATAAACAAACAGGTAGCAATCAAGACAAGCAGGACACCGGCGGATCAATGGAAGTCAAATAGCAAGCTGCAGAACGAAAGATGACGAGGCGCGTAAGACGGTGGGAGGGCAACGCCCTTAAGAGCTGAGTCAACTGAGGGTTTCCAACATGACCAGGTCATCAAGAGCTTGTTCGTGGCGGCATGGATGGAGGGGGTGATGGGACTCGTCAGAGAGCTTCTCGGGCATCGCGGTACCGGTACCTGCGGGCCGCCGTGGAAAAAGCAGGTCCCTGAACCAGTTGCTTGGGGCGTGTATCAAGGGCTGGCGTGATGGGGAGTGTCGCGATCATCTGAGCGGAGGCTCGTTTGCTTGCATGGGGGCGCTACTATAGCAGTCCTAAGTGCCGCCAGTCCGCGTGGAGCTCGCCCGATCAATTGCATTGCTGGCCCATCTTTCGGCGCAGGTACGGTGCGACGATCACGGAGCAAAACAGCGTGTATGGTTCGAGACTGAGGCCCATGATGAGGAGGTGAGAGAGGGAGGGAAAAGAAACGCAGACGATGCAGACAGGCAGAGTGCTTGGAGGCTGTAGGGGTCCTTCCGCTGTACGGTTTGCAGCGCCAGATGGAGGTATCAGCGACTCCTTGGGCACTAACGTCAGGCAGCGTCTAAGTGGTAGCTCTACATGTGGTCGCGGAAACTACTGGCTGACCTGCACTAACTTAAGGCCAGAAAGGCATTGTACATAGCAGCTTCCTCTCCTTACCGTGCCCTTTTTGCGGGGATCACACGCACACGATGTTGGCATCAGATTAGATGCACTGTCTTGGTTCACGATACCGAGATCCAACATCTCCAGTGACAGCCTGCGTGGGCTCACTACGGGACATTTCGTGCTGATCTGCCCCAGTTCTTGCCACGCAACCCAGTTTCAAGTGGTGCTCATGATTTCATAATTCCATGATTCCAGAAATTCACGGCGATTCTGGTTCTGCACGGAACACAAAACTACTATGTACCGTCTCTTCCACTCCTGTACACTAACAAGCAAAGCCCGCGGTTCTGTTCTACAGTACTAACAATCAGAGAGAGACCCATTCGTTCGGTCTTCCCCGGTGGCCTCGGGCTCGCCCCATATAGTGTTGGCTCCCATGTTCGGAAGTTGGGTCACGATGAACAGCCCTCAAGCGCACAATGCAGGAAAAAAAAGAAATCTCCATCGTGAGCCCCTGTCCCGGCGCATGCGCACGACTTGACAAAAACGTCCCGAAAAAGAACAAAGCTCGTGCCAGGACCCTGGGATTATGTGGAGGATCAGTGTTCTGGCTCGGTCTGGACTCTATCGCAACCTTTTTTTCCGGGTCCAAGGTGTGGGTGCCTCGTGGTGGATTCGGCGCTGGATCGGAGGTTGGCCGGGAATGAATGTGCATCTCCGCCCCCTGCTGGCTACGGACAATTATTCGTTATTGGGCAGCAGCTGTCAAGCGACAGAGGCGAGGATGTGCCTTGCTGCGCTGAGCGGCTGCACTTGGATCCGTGTGATGTGCGTGCTTAGGGGCGGTTGATTTACAGCCAGAATCCAACGGCGGCTTCGTCCATTGGCTTGCGTTGCATCTGGCACGTGTCCGTTTTTATATACAACGACTGCTTCGTACATGTTATCGAAGCAATTACCGCCTGTACCCCGCAGCAAGCTGGAAATCACGTCTTTGCGAAACAATGAATGTAGCGCCTGTCAGCTGTCTCCGCGAAGCTTCTTACCCAGCACCAAACCCAGTTTCCCGATATCGCCATTCCTGATGCCATTCCAACAGTCATCCATTTGCCATTCAACCGCTCACGAGACACCAAGAGAAATGGCCTAGAGAAAACTTCGTCTAGATTGAGCTACAGCCAGCCTCCTCAGCATCTCCACTACCTTAAAAAGCAATCATGAACGAGACCCTAGGCAGCAAGAAGGCAGCGGTATAGGTACATTCATCCTGCTTAGCGCCCGCGATACCTCTCGTGCTCTGCTTCCACCCCTCATGGCATCGGTAGTTGGATACTTCATTTAAGCACGGCGGGCGGCCGTCAAAGCCAAGTCTTTCTGACCCCAAAAGAACGTTCAAAGTCTAAAGTTGCATACGCCCCTGTTCTCCATTTTTTGAGCCCCAGATTGCTGCACGATTTGACAGACGATCTCCGAAAATGGCTTAGTACAGCCATCTATTTGTCGCCCCGTTGTTGCAAGATCCTCTTTTCGAAATATTTTTCTTCGTTTCGTGACTCGATGCTTCTTCGCGGCTTCTTTTGGGAAAGCCGTCCTCGCTGGTACCTTCGTCTAAGTCTTAGTGAAAGGGGGAGGAAAACTCTCTTGGGTGAAGGAGGGGGAAAAGGCTCTTGGCTCTTGAATTTCATGTGACCCAGAAATTAGCGATCCTTGGCTAGTGTTAAAGAGCGTACAGCTTTCCGCGTATATTTGTAATGACCTGTCACGAATCAATTTGTAAGCCTCTACAGCCGAGATACTACTCCGTACTACTAGTATTCGCATTATATGTGGTATATACTGCCGAGATACAGTACTACTCCGTATACACCATGCAGACCGCACATGGATGTCAATTAGCACCTGAAAACCGGATATAAAAAAAAGTGAAACTTCAGGTTAGCAAGTAAGCAGCAGGGGATTAAACTTTGAAGAAAGTATCTCTCGACTTGATGACACAACAGGCGTTTAGGGCTATTCTGCATCTTGTCTTTTTTTAACTCTGCCAGCATCGCCTACTGGGTAAATAGCTTGCCTGTTGTGTATGGACGTCCATCTTGTGGTTTTCAGGCCATTTCTTACTCTGCGATTTCTCACTTAGAACTATAGTTGCTACGAGATACTAGTATTCACAAACTGTCTTACTCATTGCTCTTGTTGTTACTTGACTTTGCAAGAGCTTTATCCACTGATTGTCCACCTTGGCAAACCTAAATCAAGTGATCGTCAGTCCACATACCTCATACCGCAACGCCACGTATAGCGCAATATATCCCGTGCCGAGCGCTATCAACGTGCATAAACCGTGCGAGGCACTCTATGATTCATTGATTTTCTTATTTATTTATAGATTTGCAGTGGATTTTTAAGCAGCCGTGCACTTACATAACGCTGCCATTCACCACCCACTTTTCTTTACTTCATTCGGCAGATCTTATACCGATAAGAAGCTATCTTTTAGACCTACAACCAGTAGTCTCGAGAGCTGAGGAATCATAGGAACCTTTTTGTTTGCAATTTTAATAATTTGCTATGCTATGCTCGTTGCTTAGCAACTTAGGTAGGTAGCTGTATAGACTCAGTAAAGCCACTTTATAGTGGCACTCTTCATTGCTCTGCAGAGGCCTAATTCTTCCAAGCCACGTGTTTGTCGGTCTCATTGGCTAAGGCTAGATCTGAGTGGAGACGCAAAGCCGGTAAAACCAGGGCTAATTGCAGCCATCAATCGGAATGCAGATGCAGCTTCACACTAGGCCTAGTTAGGGACCTGGTAATAGCTTCCGTGGTTGAATTGGAGAATTGGAGAACCCCTTGCGATACTCCGACCGCAATCTTGACATCTGGTCATATCAACACCATCCCTTGAGGAAAGGTTGAAGCTCCGGACAGGCCACCAGATCAGCACAATTGTGTCATATTGAGGACTCCGCTGCGATTGAGAACCATAATCTACAAACTATCTCGGGATGCGCCACTCTCCCAAGCGATAGATTCCACTGTTCCACAAAAGGGAGAGAGTGAGAGGCCGATCTAGCGTCTGGCTGCTATAAAAGCAAACAAGATCCAACGGCTTTCTGTCGCGTTTTTCAAAACTCCAGAATTTAAACCTAGTATTCAGGTTGCCTGGATGCTGAAATAGAAGAGAGACTGCAATATATGCCTTCATGATATTGTTGAGAGAGAGCTAGGCGCTGAGTGAGCTCACCGGAGTGTATCAACATGATTGGCGAATGGAGGACTGGCCTAAGCGGCCTTGTTTACCTTCTCCTCTTATCACCGTCAACGGCCTTTTATATCCCTGGTACTGCCACCACTTGATCTCGTATTTTGTCGTGCTTCCGAAACATGGATACGTAGATACTCGGCAGGTTGCTAACATTTCATATCGCAGGCTGGTCAATCAAGAGCTACAGAGATGGCGAACTGGTGCCTCTGATGGTCAACAAGGCCTACTCCGATAACACACAGCTGCAATATGCGTACGCCGATTTGCCGTTTACTTGTTCCCCGACTGGGGAGCACAAAGCCGGAGGTGGCTTACTGAGCGGCCAAAGCGTTCCCTTGAATTTGGGAGAGGTGCTACGCGGGGACCGCATTATTACATCGGATATGGAGCTCGCCATGACAAAAAACACCGCGTGTACGTTGCTCTGCAATAAAGAAGTATCACGCCGTGACCTACGCTGGGCGAAAGAGTTGATTCGAGATGGATACGTAGTAGAGTGGATCGTGGATAATCTTCCCGGCGCAACCAGCTTTGTCACGGCCGACAAGAAGCGCAAGTATTACGCCTCAGGTTTCAAGTTGGGATATACCGAAGTCTCGTCAAAGACGGGTAAGCTTCACTATTACCTGAACAACCACCATACTATCGTCATCCGGTATCGCAGGGCACCGGGCCGAGCCAGTGATCGTGACGAGAAGATTATTGTAGGATTCGAAGTTTACCCCAAGAGTGTTGGGAATGGAAACAAAAAGGATAGTTCGGGATGCGCTGTGGACATACAAAACGTGGGCCAGCCCTTCGAGCTCTACATTTCCCCAAACAAGACGTCAGGCGCAGAGCTGAAGTATGATGGCCTGTCATATCACCCCGACGAAGTAGAGGACGAAAACAGCCCTGGTTCCCTGAATATTCCCTACACCTACTCTGTCCATTTCCGCGAAGATGACAGCATCGAGTGGGCTCATCGCTGGGACCTCTATTTCGTGAACCAAGAAGGAGGCTCACGTATCCACTGGGTAGCCATCATCAACTCTCTTATTATCTGTGGGCTACTGACGGGAATTGTCATGATCATCCTCGCCAGGACTATTCATACCGATATCAACAAGGGTACTTTCACAGAAGAAGGGAAACTTAGGGTTAAAAAGGCAAAGGCCAAAGGCGACCAGAAAAAGGCAGGCCTGTTGAGCCAGGGAACAGACACCGACGACGATGAAGATGAAATGTCCGACGATGGCGACGCCCTAGAAGAGGCTACAGGCTGGAAGTTGCTCCATGGAGATGTGTTCCGGAAACCAAAAGCCGGAATTTTACTGGCTCCCCTCGTTGGCTCTGGGATGCAGCTGTTTTTCATGGCTATGGGACTGGTTGCTCTTGGTGCATTAGGAGTTCTAAACCCCAGCTTTCGAGGCGGTTTTATCAGCGTTGGCGTGGGCCTCTTTATCTTTGCTGGACTTTTTTCTGGCTACTATTCTGCGCGCGTCTTCAAGAGCTTCGACGGAACTGATTTTCGTGCAAACGCCATCGTCACGGCACTGCTATTTCCCGGCCTGATATTTGGGCTCATATTCATCCTCAACCTCTTTGTATGGGCCCAGGCGTCAAGTACGGCAATCCCCTTTGGAACGCTCGTCGCTATTCTCTTTCTCTGGCTCTGCATACAGGTCCCGCTTGTATATGTTGGGTCTTATTACGGCTTCCACAAGGCCGGTGCCTGGGAACACCCTACTAAAACGGCAACGATTCCTCGCCAAGTTCCTCGCCAAGCTTGGTATAGCAAATCTATCCAAGCAGCCCTGCTGACGGGTTTGATTCCATTTGCTGTCATCTTTATCGAACTCTTATTCGTATTCCAGTCTCTATGGCATGACAAGAGTGGTTACTACTATGTTTTCGGTTTCTTGGCTGTGGTATCTGTTATTTTGGTAGTTACCATTGCCGAAGTGACCATTGTATCCATCTACGCTCAGCTGTGCGCAGAGAACTATCACTGGTGGTGGCAGTCATTCTTCATCGGCGGCGGAAGCGCATTCTGGGTCTTTCTTTACTCGTTATGGTATTATTTCTTCAAGCTTCACATTAGCGGCTTTGTGAGTAGCATGTTATTCTTTGCCTACAGCTTTATGGCATGCTGCGTATATGGACTTTTGACCGGCACTATTGGATTCTTGAGCGCCTATGCCTTCGTGCGCAGGATATATAAGTAAGTTTCCCTGACGGCCCCGATTCACAAGCAAGGAAAATGCAGGATACTGATAAACTTCGCGATGACCAGTGCGATCAAGATTGACTGATTATGTCTTGGTGAATAAGCGTGAGCCTTTATTTCCTCTTTATTAGTGCAATTTACTTTTAGGTTATTGAATCTCATCTTCTTCTTTGCAAAGCGTGCTACAGTTATGATGTGATAACTCTGAGGGGCTTCGCGAACACGAACCACAATACTCCTAGTATGCTAAACGCAGATGTGCACAATGTTGACTATTCGCTTAGTTTACTTTGCTCATGTGCCATGTTCTATAACATTAAATCGCTCTCTATCATGTTGTTATTTTGCGGAATGGGTGAGCCGGAGATTGGGATTAGTGATACACTATCATCATTAACTGGACATGCTAGGCTTGCGGCCAATGCGGCCACCACTTTTACGTGTCATGCAAAAGGCGGCATGTCATCAAAGGGCGCGATAGGGACGACATATTTGACATTGATCCCCTGCTGTCCATGCGACCAGAGCAACTTTGCCATCTCTTCAACAACTCCTAAACTTACAGAGGTTGACAAACAAGTGGGGGGGGATCACGGAATCGGAAGTATTTGAGGCAAGCGATAAACGATGCGAGTCTGACAACGGCGGTTCCACTCATTCCGCTGCAGAGCCCGAGCTTTATTACCCCGATGAAGAATGGCCAGATCCTTCATGTGGGGGGGATTTCGCATCAAAGGCTCTCTGATTGATCTGGCGCTGAGAGGCACTTGAGCCGGTGGCTTTTTTCCACCCTCTAATTCTTCTTTATCGATTTGCCCCAAGGCTTTTGGCTGTGTTTCTGGAACCAGATAGGGCCCAAAATGGTTAGGATTTCGCAAGGGCTTCTCCACAGGGGCTTGGGACGCCGAGTTGGATTACTTTTCTCCAATGGTGGCGGGGCAAAAATTCAAGGGTCCAGCGCATACATTTTAAAAGACGGATATCGCCTCAGTTGTAAGATTCAAACCCAGCAGAGACGATTCAAAGCAAGCCAGCGAGGGATTTTTCAGCAGACGAGAGCAGAGACAGACATGGCGCACCCAATGGATTCCCAGCAGTTTAGAGAGGCGGCCAAGGCGGCAATTGATGATAGTAAGTCTCTTTCTCTGTAATGTTGCTTCACATGTTATGAACTGGATGCGCCGAGTTGCGTCGCGTTCTTTCACAAATAATGAGAAGCGATGTCTTTAATACATTTGTCATGGATGCGCCGGGAGAATGAGAGGTTTCCAAGAATAAGGCTAACAAGATTATTGAAAACTATCTGTAGTCGCCAACTACTACGATAACATCTCTGATCACCGAGTTGTCGCTGATGTTGAGCCGGGTTATCTGAGACCGCTCCTCCCTGCCTCAGCACCTCTCGAGGGCGAATCATGGGACTCCATCAAGGAAGATATCCAGTCAAAAATTCTGCCCGGAATCACTCACTGGCAGGCGCCCGGTTTTATGGCCTTCTTCCCCTGTTCAAGCAGTTACCCTGCTGCTATTGCGGAAATGTACTCCAACACCTTCAATGGTGCTCATTTCAACTGGATCTGCTCACCTGCAGTCACTGAGCTGGAGACGATTGTGATGGATTGGTTGGCTCAGGCACTAGGACTGCCCGAATGCTTCCTGAGCGGCGGCTCAACTCACGGTGGTGGTGTTCTTCACGGAAGTGCCAGTGAGGCCATTTTAACCGTCATGGTTGCTGCGAGAGACAAGTACCTGAACGAGGCCACGGCTCACCTGCCTGAAGGCGAGGAGAAAGAGGAGGAGATGTGGAGGCTTCGCAGTAAGATGGTTGCCCTGGGAAGCGAGGGCACGCACTCGAGCACCAAGAAGGCCGCACAGGTTCTGGGCGTACGATTTGCCACGGTGCCGATTTCAGAAAAAGAGGGTTTCACTATGACGGGCGAGGCTCTGGCTACGAAGCTTGAGGAGCTAAAGGCCAAGGGTCTTGAGCCATTCTATCTGACTGCTACCCTGGGAACGACAGACGTATGCGCCGTTGACGATTTTGAGGGCATTGCCCGCACACTGGCACCGCGAGCCGGCAAGCCCGGCGAGATCTGGGTTCACGTCGATGCAGCATATGCCGGAGCTGCGCTCATCCTCGATGAAAACAAGCCCCTGGCCAAGCCCATTGCCAACTTCCACTCATTCAACTTGAACCCGCACAAGTGGATGCTCACAACCTTTGACTGCTCTGCCGTCTGGGTCCGCCAGCGCGGCCACCTCATCAACGCCCTTAGCATCAAGCCCCACTACCTGCGCAACCAGTACAGCGACAACGAGCTCGTCACCGACTACCGCGACTGGCAGATCCCTCTCGGCCGCCGTTTCCGCTCCCTCAAGCTGTGGTTCGTCCTCCGTGCCTACGGTATCCGCGGCCTGCAGGCTCACATCCAGAGCGGCATCACGCTCGGCGAGTCCCTCGAGGCCAAGCTCGTGACCCGACCCGACCTGTTCACCATCTTCACAAAGGCGCATTTCGGCCTCGTCACATTCAGGGTCAGCGGAGACAGTGAGGAGAAGATTAACAGCCGCTCTCAGAAGCTGTACGATGCGATTAATGCCGGCGGTCAGTTTTACCTGACGAGCACTGTGGTGAAGGACCACTTTGCGATTAGAGTGTGCACGGGCGTGGCGACGGTGCAGGAGGAGACTATTCAAAAGTTGTTTGATTTGCTGGTTGAGACGACTGAGGGGCAGTTGAAGCTGGAGTAGATGGATGGGAAGCATCTTGGATTATACGGGTATATAAGGGGGGCAAATGGGTTAGACGTCTGAAGTATATATATACACACTTGTATTGCTTAGCT
The DNA here is from genome assembly GCA_000331835.2 of Trichoderma hamatum GD12. Classification (NCBI taxonomy): domain Eukaryota; kingdom Fungi; phylum Ascomycota; class Sordariomycetes; order Hypocreales; family Hypocreaceae; genus Trichoderma; species Trichoderma hamatum. Next base: position 107,701 of record KQ479148.1, read on the forward strand.
AGTCATGATTCATTCAAGTTAAAAGAAAAGAAAAAAGAGAGAAGTGGATAGATAGATCAGTCTATTCTGCTTAGACAGGTATATATATTCATAGCGTATTTCATACAGACAAGCACAAATAAATAGCATTATCATAAAAGTCATTACAATTCCAACTCGTTCGTTTATCCATAGACTCAACACACCTTTCAATCGAAATACTCCTTCTTCTGTCTCCTAATAAGCGACCTCTCATGGTTGAACAACGCCGCCGCCCCTATCAAACCCAACACCAACCCCGGCGTCCAGTCAAAGCCTGAACAATCCTTTTCCTTTTGGAGTCTATGGAGTCGAGCTTCGGGATCAGCGTGCGAGGGACGGTATTCGCGCGGCAAGACGCGTTCGAGGAACCCCAGGCTGCTGCTACGACTCTTCTTATCAGTGTGATTATTGTTAGAATTTCGGTCGTAGGAACGATTATCGTCGCGACGAGAATCTCTCTTGGTAGAGTATACATCGCGAGATGGCCTCTCGTTCCTTTCCCAGTCCCCACGGTGATAATCTCGGCCGCGACGATAGTCGCTGTTATAGCTGTGATGGCTGTCGCTATTCCTTCGCGCACCATGGCCGTCGCCACCGCTTTTGCTGCTTCTGCCGCTATTACTGTAGCCGTTGGATCCGTAGCTAGACCCGGGCTCAGGATACATGCTGCTAGGGTAATCTCGTTTTGAAGAAGGCATTGTGAATGCAATAGATGGATGATTTGTAGATGGTCACAAATTGTTATAACAAAAACTTGGTCTTCATAATTGATTTGATACTGTTCATGGTGTAAAGGAAAAAGAGAGCAACAAGTTTATAAAAAGCTTCCCAGTGCATATATTAAGCTTAGCGAGGATTTGTAAATCTCTTTTGCCTCCCCCTCTTCACTTCACTGTTTCCCGCCACGCGTCATAAGGGGCCACAAAGTAGATCGAGAAGATGGCAAGGCTCCATGGAGATATGATGCTACCCTGCCTCACCAGAAGAAGAAGAAGAAAAACCTGAACCTGGGCGAGCAGTATGCAGGAGATGATGTCAGACATGCCACGGCTTAATTCCCACTGGCTGCAGCCAACTGGGGAGCACCAGCAGAACAAGCGTTCTAATCCCTGCATATCGCGATCGGCATCCACAAGAATTTGGGCAGCGAGCCAGTAGGATCATTCCAAGCTTCGTCACTTTCGTCATAGCATCGTTTTGCATCACTCATCGAATCGGCGACATGGGCACAACACAGAAATGGACGGTTAGGGTCGATGTTATAGCATGCTTTGTTAAGAAAGCTTCTCATTGGGATTCATTAGCCATGATCGCGTTACTAGCTCTTGTTTCTAATGCCGTCTTAGCTTGCTAAAAGAAAGAAATCAACATGCTGCTTGTCTAACCACATTTCATGTCTAGATGCTAGCTCGTCGAGGCGCTGTTGTCCTCCGTAGAGCCTTCTTCGCCTCAGTCTCTTCCATCAAGGGCAGCTTGTTCTGGTCTTTGAGCTGTTGGAAAAACTCTCGACCAAAATTATAGCCCATCTTGTAAATTTCGTCAAACTTGCCAAAGTCGAGTGTTCCATAGGCATCGATAGGTGGCCGCATATAGGTACACCCTGGCATGGTCTTTGCTCGCTCTAAAGCGTCCACGCTTGAGACATACGCAAGCCTGCCCTGAATCTCTGCAAGCGTCGGTGGATTGGGATGCGCTGAAAAGGGGTTCCACCGATTGAAGAAGGCCCACATACCTGACAATGAATCTCCATACGTCTGTGGCGTGTCATCGTCAAGCGCTCCAACATCAATCGCAAAAATCATGTCAACTCCCAAATCCTTCATATGTGATACAGTCAAATTGTCCACGTAGCCACCATCTAGCAGCATGCTGCCTTCGTCACACAGCGGAGGCAACAAGCCGGCAAGCGACATTGAAGCGCGAATGTATCGCCACGCATATCCACTTGTATGAAATTCCGCTCGGCTCTTACTGATGTTGGTGGTGTTACAGTAGTATTCTAGCCAAAAGTCTTCGATTTGCGTATTCCCAAAAGTCTTGAAAATGCCTCGATTGAACTCATGCCCAGTCGTGTATGAAGCAGAAGGATATGTCAGATCCAAAGCAAAGCGCCAGAGACTGGCCATGCGACCAGCAAATTTCTTTGCAAATCCAAACATGGGAACAACGTCCGCATGACGCGCATACAGTGCTCCGACAAAGGCTCCGATGGATGTGCCGCCGATGATATCAATCGGAATGCCGGCTTCTTCCATCGCTCTGATGATTCCAATCTGACTGATGCCTCGTGCACCACCACCGCCCAGAACGAGGCCAATGGATTTTCCGCAAAGGCGGCGGGCTAAGCGGTGGAAGTCTCCCTTGAATGGGGTGTCAGGCGAGTAATACTGAGTATGGTGCACATTTCTTGACGTATACTTTTGGATCTCAGCCTGCAAAACCTGAACCCTTTCTTTGAGAGCTTGTCCAAGTTTCTTTGACGGAGGATGAACAGGCATCGGGTCGGTTCTAAACGCCATTTGGATATGGTAATGACCGCCGTTAATCCACATACGATTTCGCAGCCACGACCGCGTAAGTCCAGGGCGTGAAAATCGTTCAGTGTGGAGCAAAACTAAGGTCTTGCGCGCTGTTGACTTCATTCCCAACATAAAGCGTTCGTACTCTCCAATAGCAGGAGAGCCTTCTGCTAGGCCAACTAAGAGAATACTATCGGCTTGAGTAATACAAGTTTGTGTCCATGGCGAGTTGACGCTGGTATCTTTGACAATCATTCATGTTAGCTTATAGTTCAATACAACATGAGTGTAACAGTAAATGAGTCAATAAGTCATGCGATCAGGAAAAAATTAGAGTTAACATAGCCATCAACGACGATGTCTTCGGTGTAAAAAGTTTGTCATCATAAAGCATGAGGATTTCGATTCAAGCAAAAAGAAAGAAAAATAGCTTACCTGCCACATACACCACCAATCCATACTTCTCTTCCAAGTCGGCGAGGTATTGAGATAACTTGAGTTTGCCCATCTTATTGAACGCATGCTTGCCAAGATGATTCAGGATGGCAGACTGATTTAACGAAGTTGCGCCATTCTGAGGCCCGACCTGGGCAAGCGCATTCATAAGACGGTGCCCGAACTCAACAACAGGAACGCCTGAGGTAACTGGCAAAATGGCCACAGTCCGAAGGTTTAACGTGGACTTGCGTTGATTGTTTACAGCACCCGAACCTGCTTCCTTTCCAATGTATTTGGTAGAATCATCCACAGCTGCTCTCATTCTAGAGGCAATGATTTTGGATATCTTGATGGTAATGTTGGGATGCTCTTGGGCGAGACTGTTGAAAAGGGTGCGAGGAAACTTTACAAGCTCGGTATCCCGAATGGCATGCAAAGTTCCAGAGCGCGCAGTCTCGGTGAGAACTTCAAGCTCACCGATACTCTCGCCCTGTCCAAATTCAGCTCGCGCTGACACTCCGCCATCCTGTCTATCTTCTACCAAGCGAAGACGGCCATTGAGCACAATATATATAGCATCGCTCTCATCACTGTCATGGAATATCACCTGACCAGCGTTGACTTGAACCCATTCAAGAGCAAAGTCAATGTGCAGAATCAGACGAGGCAAGATGTGGGTAAGCCTCTTGGCCATTGTTAGGAGGATGATAGGATATTTGTCCACTATCCTTTCCAGAGAAGCTCGAGGAAGAAATCCAACATATACGTCTGTCTTGGCCACTACATCAATGAACGACCTGTAAGAAGAGACGCTCCCAATGTAGCCGGCTATGCCTCCTGGTTTGACAAGGGCAACGCTTCGACGGCGAGTCTGACCCCGAGATGAAGCGAACGGCGTACCGTCATTTGATCCCTTAGGAGAAGAGCTATCAAACAAGTGATCTGAATGAAGCGACTCTGAGCTGAAAGAGGCCGAACCCGATTTCTGAAAGATGTTTTGAGGACCCTCAGTTATGGTAGTCCCAATGTCTAGAAATCCGTCAACCACGTAGTACAGGCCGGGGCTCCGCTCTCCTTGCTCGACAAGTACCGATCCCTTAGGGAAAAAGACAATTTCAACCTCATCCATCATCTCATGGGCCAATGCATGCGCATTTGGTGGAATATGACTGGCCAATCCATTCGAGGTCAGAGATTCGGTTTCTCCGTCCATAGATCCGTCATATGGTCCGATGAAGCCAAATGCGTTGTTCGTGTACATGGTCTTGGCACGTCGTTGATCTATGGAGATCAATCTCGGAGACCCTTCCATAGACATGGAGTCGACATCCTGAGAAGAAGTTCCACCAGCATCTAAGCCAAGAGATTTAAAGACGCATTCAAGAATGGACGCCCTGAAGAGATTGTCTTCATCAACTGAGTCGCGATCCATTGAGATACGAGCATGTCGTTCAGAATCAAAAGGGTTAAACGTCTTTTGAGTCAATGGGCTGAAGATGGCGCTTTCCTCTGTACCAACATTCAAAGGCGACCGTAGAGGATTTCCTGGGTTTGGGACTCTGTTCAGCGCTCGAGTGAGCTGTGCGCCTGCTAGTAGATCTCCAGGGTTAAGGCCGCGAGCTGATCGTGGATCGCGTGCAGGAGCAGCACTGTTGATAGTGGACGACACAGATCGGTTCTTGGCAATAGCCTGCATAACTATCTCTTTTCTTATGGCTGCGCTCGACCTTCGACGCCTAGTAGCTGCAGAGTTGTGCAAAGCAATCCCTTTTGTCCCTTGGTCTTCACCAATACGCTCTCGCTCAACACTAAATTTCTCTTTTAGTCTATTAAGAGCATCTCCACGGAGTATATTGGGGAGCTGGCACGTGGTAAATTTGACCATGTCTTTCTCGGTTTGCAACACTTCAGCAGTCAGGCCAAGATAGTTGAACGCCTGTGCAAGTGTTACCCTTTGAAATCGGGAGAGGATCACGTGAACGATATGCGCCGTAGCTTTGGGGTATATCTTGATCAGCCTCCTGAAGGCACTCGCAGGTATGATTGCAATAGTCGTATCAACTGTGGCTCTGGCTATGATATCGGGATGTGCCGAGCTCGACATCAGCCTATTTGGGGGGCCTGGCCGTTCTTTGCTAGGCGGAAATGCAACGGGAGGCTCTAGCGATATGGGTGGGATCTTTGAGGCGCTGTCTCCACTTGATAATAGACCACCATCTTCGTATCTGACCCCTGGACGGTCCACATTGGGGTCGAGATGAGGAGTACTGGGCATCGACGTTGGGGCATGATAGGGCTTTCGGGTAGACTCTTTCAGAGGATCGGTTCTACTGTGATGCCGACTACCACTCGCTCCAAGAGAGGACTCTTCGTCATGTGTTTTCAATCTCACATCCTCTGTGAACAAAGACATGATGGAAAAAAGAGATGACATGGGCGCTCCATTGCGGACTTCAGTCAAGAGCTGATACTTCTGTTGGCCTGGCAGAGTATCTTCATCGTCGGAAGAGTTGAAGAGGTCGTCTTGAGACCCGCTCCTGACAGGTGCTCGAGGGTTTCTACCCGACTTTACGAAAATCTCAACTTGACCATCAACAACAATGCAGAAGCCTTTTTCCTCTTCAAGATTCATTGTTTCTCCAGCAATAAGCTTTCTAGTCTGCATGCTTCGAGTCAATTCGTGAAACACGGATCGTTCGAGATAACCGAAGATCTTGATTGCGCTCAGAAACTCGTCTAGGTAGTTGGCTAGACCGGACTTGATGCCGCCCTCGTGGGTATCGGGGAACAAGTCGATTTCAGGCTCCTTACGCTGAGGTTCGGGAGGCAACCTTGAGTACATATTCAAGATGCGATACCTGATGATCCAGCTGCCCGCCGACACGATAGCGGCAACGATGAACATGCTAGTGAAGCTGTGAGTCTTGGGTGGCTCTGCAAAACCAAGGGATTGGCAGCGTACAGCGTAGTAGCATTCATGGTTACTGTCCAATTCGCAGAGAAGAGAGTGTACAGAACACTTGGAAAGGTAATGGTTACCGTCCGGATAATCCAGTACAGGACGGTAGAGGTGAAGTTGATCATGCTCAAGAGAAGCCACCCGATGAGCCCGAGCCAGCCGGAAGAGGTCTGGGCAGCTTCAGTAGTTGCAGAGCTCATGGTGAGCAAGCTTGAAGACGACTCCATGGCGCGAGAGGCGCTCTGGGAGAGGCTCCCAGCCAACCGAGCAGCATTTGACAAGTCAGATGCCATGGTTGGAGATGATGCTGCACATTATCGCCCAGCATCATGCAGAGCGACAAAATACAGCTGCTGGGAGCGAGGTTGCCGAGGCGGCAAAGGTTGGAGGGGAAAGCCGAGTTTTAAAAAAAAACGAGAGAAAAAAAGAGAGAAAAAAGTAGGAGCTTGTGATCAAATTTCAAGCATGTGGTTTTGACCTCCAAGCTTAGCTTTTGAACCGACATTCTGCCGGCGTGAGCACCCCCACCATCCCACCTTTTTTTCGTCATAGACTAGCGAGTATCGAAATAGCAAAGGATAAACGATAATAGCAAACTCTTATAAGTAAATGAGAGTTGAAATAAGAGATAAAAATTGTATCAAGATATTTAAACATAGAATGGGTATGTAGATATATCTACTGCAGCTTACCAGGAAGATTCTTCCTCAAATTTTGTTCCTTTGAGTGCTGCTTTCTGCTCATCAAAATCGAAGATCACATGACTCTAGCCGACCTCATTAGCAATAGAGCTTCTAGAAGCGCATCTGCTCATAGAAAGACATAGAAATGGTTTTCAGAGAGCAGCAGAGCTAGAGAGAAGCACCAGCATTTCTTCTCTTCTCTACCAACCGGAGATCTCTCCCTCCTAACATAGAGGGCCGCAGCCTCCAGACTGATCATGCCACATTGATCCAGTGAAAAGAAAATCTTTCCCAGATGCCCTTTGCGCAGCTTGTGCTCGGGAGTCCCGGCGCGGGAAAGAGCACTTATTGCGATGGCAGTACGTCTGAAAGACCGTGGTTCTATTTTCAAAGTGAAGAGTTTTGAGGTCGTTAACATGAAGTCTTTTGAACCCCTTAGTGCACCAGTTTATGGGCGCCATTGGGCGTGCGTGCTCTGTTGTGAACCTCGACCCTGCCAACGACCATACGAACTATCCTTGTGCTCTCGACATTCGTGACTTGGTTAAGCTGGAGGATATCATGCGCGAAGATCGCTTAGGGCCCAACGGCGGTATCCTATATGCTCTCGAAGAGCTTGAGAATAACTACGAGTGGCTAGAAGAAGGGCTGAAAGAGCTTGGAGAAGACTACATTCTGTTCGACTGCCCCGGTCAAGTTGAGCTCTACACACACCACAACTCATTAAGAAACGTCTTCTATAAGCTTAGCAAGATTGGATTCAGAGTCAGTTTCCTTTGCTTAAGGTAATGGAGCTCCAAGTTCGCTAACTATTGCTGTGTAGTTTGTCTGTGTACATCTCTCCGATTCCTTTTGCCTCACTCAGCCCTCCCTATACGTTTCCAACGTTCTCCTCTCGCTCAGAGCTATGATCCAGATGGACATGCCACATGTCAACGTGCTTTCCAAAATCGACAAGATAGCATCATATGACGAACTCCCTTTCAATCTAGAATATTATACAGATGTTGACGACTTGACGCATCTGACTCCATACCTCGAAGCGGAGTCTCCAGGCATGCGGAACGAAAAGTTTGGTCGACTACACGAAGCAATAGCAAATATGATTGAGAGCTATGGCCTCGTTAGATATGAGGTGCTGGCGGTAGAGAATAAGAAGAGCATGATGTACCTGCTCCGCGTGATTGACCGCGCTGGAGGTTATGTGTTTGGAGGCGCAGAAGGCGCCAACGACACGGTCTGGTCCGTCGCCATGAGAAATGAAGCTTCCATGATGGACGTTCAGGATATCCAGGAGCGATGGATCGACCACAAAGACGAGTATGATCGTCTTGAGCGAGAGGCCGAGGAGGAGGAGCAGAGGAGGGTACAGGAGGAGCATGGTATGGATGTCGATGAGCCCCAACCAGATGCTCCTCCCCCTCCGGCCGCATCTGAAGGAGAGATAGACCCAGACTTTGGCGATATGACCATACCAAAGGACAGTGGAGTCCGGGTAATTAGAAAGAAATAATCATAATTCTTCGCCACCCATCAGCTACCATCTTCCATATCGTCGTCGCTCATAGCATTGTCCATGACATCTAACATAGCATCGTCTTTCGTGCCCAATATATCCGTAAACAGTGATGATTGTGGGTGAGCGCTGGCTTCTGTCTTGGCTGCCAGTATGAGTTTTCTCGCTCGCTCCACTGCGACCTCTTCGATTTTGCGAATTGTGCCACTAACACGAACGACGCGGAAAATGCAGGGCCGCCCATCCTTGACGGGGACACGATCCATGAACGTCAATGCCGACCATAGGAGCTGATAATGTGCCCTGTTGCATCTCAGGATAAAGGTTGAAGTCGCTAGAGACAGGTATTTGACTATTATGTGCATGGGTTAGCGTTGCATCCCAAACTAGCTATCACATGCGTCCCGGAGATGTCAGCCAGATGCTGACTCCAAACCACAACTCACCCGAAAGATTGCCCTCGAGAGCGCCCGCGCCATAGTCGCCGTACAGCAACGACACTTCTGCCCTGATGGCCCTGACCAGAGCCTGCGGGGTCAGCTTCTCAATGGTCGGCTGGTGCTGGGCAACTAGGCCTGGCACGCGAGCCTTGGATATCTTGGTCGCATCGGGCGGATAGACGATGTTGACGAGGAGATAGCGCTCCTTGATGCGCACCATTGCAAGGTAGGACGGTCAGACAAAGGACCGGCCGGTCAGATCAGATGAGATGCCGCTCGATTAATGGGAAAAGATTCGGGCTGCGAGCGAATGCCGGACCCAGTTCAAGGGGGCGAGATCAGCGGCTGGCGTCGAGAGATTCTCACAAGGTTGCAGATTCCACAAGAGATTGACGCCGAAAAATAGTCCATGGCGCCAATTCGGGTCTCGGGGTATTGATAGGTGGGGATCCTGGCGCATGCAGCTTGCTGGCCAGCGCCGCGAAGAAGCTTATCAGAGCGCTAAAATCGCGCTGCTGCAGCGGGTTTTAGGGGGGGGCCTTGGGGGCCTTGGGGGGGCTGGTTAGGTGCTGCACCCGTAAAAACCTCCGCATTGCTACATGCCCGTTTCTGCATGACCTCACAGGCGTTTGTACTGCACAAGCTTCAACTTTGCCTACATATAGGATGTACCATACCGTATTCGTTCATCCAAAAGTCCGGACGCTACTATAGCTTTGTATTAGCTGGAAAATAAACGGCTTGGAACAGACTTTGTTCTAGATCCAGGCTGCTGCTCCCAACACGAGTCCACGCTGCCCAACGTAAACCTGTCTAGCTAAAGGATACGAAGTAGATCAGAGCAGCTTTCAGTTTCTTTGTATCGAGTCATCTAACAAAGCCTTGGAGTGAGCTCTTGAGGGAGATTGTACTTGGAATCCGCCAATTCCAATTGGATAAGCAATTTAAAGCGCGCTCACAACATCTTTAATCAACTGTCGCCCCCAGAGCATCTCAGCTTCATCCTCCACCATGGACGGCCCATTCAATGCCGCAGTCCTCATCGTCTCAACCACAGCCGCAAAGGATCCATCCGCCGATGCCTCAGCAACCGTCCTCCGGGAGGTGCTGATGCAAGATGGAGGCGGCCGGTGGGACGTCGTCGATGAGCGCATTGTATCAGACAATGTCTTTGACATTCAAAGGAACATCATGCTCTGGGCAGACGGCCCCAACGCAGTCAATCTCATTATAACAACCGGCGGCACCGGGTTCTCAGTAGCGGACGTGACGCCAGAGGTAAGTGCATATAAAATACGCCTTTTATCATGAGATATTTATCCATGCTAATAAGAACCGTGGTTTCTTTGCCCCTCTAATAGGCCGTCGCTCCAATGATACACAAAAGCGCTCCAGGGCTGATCCACGCCATGCTTTCTGCATCCCTCTCAGTCACGCCATGTAAGTCCATAATGAAGCATTAATATGTCATAACAAGTGTGTAGCTAACAAACCATCAAAGTTGCCATGATGTCTCGTCCCACCGCAGGGGTAAGGAATAAGACTCTCATTGTCACCCTACCCGGCTCACCCAAGGGGGCAAAAGAGAACCTTCAAGCCATCATCAAGACGCTGCCACATGCCTGTCTCCAAGCGGGAGGCGCAAATTCAAGAGCTCTACATGCTGGTGGCGTTAAAAAGCTTGAGGCCGATGCTGGAATTGATCGCTCCCCAGCTCAGGTCCCAGCTTCAACACATCAACACCATCATGGTCACTCCCACGGCCATAGCCATGGCGCTGGACACTCCCATGGTCATGGAAGCCTCCAGAGATTCACTACCCCAAGCTCAACTAATTCATCTCACCTGTCCAATGACTTCAGCCAGGGTCCCACGCGACGATATCGCGAATCCCCTTATCCCATGCTATCCGTAGATGACGCTCTTACGTTAGTATTGGAGCACTCGCCGGATCCCCATACGGAGTTGGTCAAGGTCGATGAAAACATTGTTGGAATGGTGCTGGCCGACGACATCAGGGCCAAAGAGAATGTCCCAGCTTTCCGAGCTAGTATTGTGGATGGGTATGCCGTCGTCGTTCCCAAAGATGGCAACGTAAAGGGCGCCTTCCCCGTCACCGGTATATCTCACGCCGCTCCAGGAGACATAGCACCATTGAAGGAGGGAGAGATCGCCAGGATAACGACAGGAGCTCCACTACCGCCAGGGGCCAACGCCGCCATTATGGTAGAGGACACCACCCTGAAGACCATGACTGAGGATGGGAAAGAGGAAAAAGAAGTTGAGATCCAAGCTGAAGGGGTTACAGATGGCGCCAATGTCCGTGAGATTGGAAGTGACATTGCACAGGGCAGTGTAATTCTCAAAAAGGGGGAACAGATATCCGCGGTGGGTGGAGAAATTGGCCTTCTCGCAGCCGTCGGCGTGGCAGAAGCTCAGGTATATAAGCGGCCCGTCGTCGGGGTCCTCTCCACCGGCGACGAGATTGTTGACTACCATCGGCCTGGTGGCTTAAAATTAGGCGAGGTTCGTGATACTAATCGCATCACGCTCATCTCTGCCGCCAAGGAATGGGGATTCCCAGTCATCGACCTTGGAATCGCTAGCGATAAACCCGGCACTTTGGAAGAGACTCTAAGAGCTGGCCTCAGGGAAGCCGATGTGCTCATCACAACAGGAGGCGTCTCTATGGGAGAACTCGACCTCCTGAAACCTACGCTTGAGCGCTCTCTGGGCGGAACGATTCACTTTGGTCGGGTGGCCATGAAGCCTGGCAAGCCAACCACTTTTGCTACCATCCCCGTCAAAGACAACGCAGGACAGCGTATCTCCAAGGCAGTCTTCTCCCTCCCCGGCAATCCTGCCTCCGCACTCGTGACATTCCACCTTTTCGTCCTCCCGTCTCTGCATAAACAGTCTGGTGTCTCGCCTGTTGGCCTCCCTAAAGTCCCGGTAACGCTAGCACATGAATTTCATGTCGATCCCCGGCCAGAATTCCACCGTGTCGTCGTGACAATTGGTCAAGATGGCCTTCTGACGGCAAGCAGCACTGGAGGACAGCGTAGTTCTAAAGTAGGGAGCTTAAGATCGGCCAATGCGCTGCTCTGCTTGCCTGGCGGAGGTGGTAAGCTGGAAAAGGGTTCGAAGGTTAATGCGTTGTTGATGAACTCTGTGCGTGGTGGATGAAGATGATTCAAGAGTCAAATGTACATAGTATTCACAACTGATAAGACTCGATTAATACGGAAGAGAAGGAAAAAAGATGAAAGGGGGGGGAAATAATTAAGCTCTTTTGATCTTTGAACATTCATAGCTCTTAAAAATGATGCCTAGATTCGAGCATCCGCAGCTGTCTTTAGTGTACACGGGGTGCTAGTCATACAGCTTCAAATAACAAAAAATATGCACATCGTCTACAGCCCAGTCTTCCAAACGCCCAACCAAAAATTATCGGCGCAATGCATGTATATCAAATTCCTACTCTTTTAATTTGATCGTAGAGGTGATAGAGGGAGTTGCACAGAGAGAGATATAGGCTGTGCTTTAGTATTGAGGATTATTTGGTCATTTCTCTCTCTTGTATACTTAGGTGGGCTTGACGCCAAAGGCAGGAGCCTTTTCTGACACCAGAAGACCGACGATCAAACCGAAAAGTCCCAAGACAGAGCTGAAAATCTCAATAACCAGAATCTTGACAAACCTATAAAAAAGTCAGTATGAGGGTATTGAATGTGGAGCTGTCTAGAGGAATGACAGGCATGGGAAAATAGAGGGACAAGGGGGAGTGCATACAGTGAGGCATCTGCCGCATCAGCAAGCGCAGCTCCACTGCCGTTGATGCCGACCGCAACACCGCAGACGAGGTTGCACGCGCCGACGGTCAAACCAGCCCAGAAAAGAGCAAAGCCTGTAAAGTAGGAGTCGGCAGAGTAAAGTTCGGCGCCGTGGACGGACTCGACCTTGGAGGAGAAGACAATGGCCATGATGACGCCGTAAATGGCGACGACCTCGCAGAAGATGATGGAGATCAAGTTCTTTGTTCGGATTCGAGGAGCCTTGACGCCGGCGCCGAGGATGGAGGATCCGGTGATGAAGATACCCCTATATCGAAATGCGATGTCAGTTGACTGTGCTTCCATGTAATATTGTGCCCTGCGGCATAGCTACGTAATGTTGTTTTAAACCACCGCTATCCTTGAAACGATTCACTCACCATGCGGCACCGACGACAGAGAGGCCGATGCAGAGGGAAATACCCAAACTAGCCCATGCGTATGGCGATATCGATTCGAGAAAGGCTCCGACGTTGAAGGACTCGCCGCTGCCGGTAAACAGCATGTCTGTGATGGTTCCCTAGGGTCAGCCTTGGCCGTCCAATCGCAATCGATTGCATGTCCGGATTTCAACACGTACAAAGTCCCACCACGACTAGAAACGACCAGATGCCGCCTATTCCATACGTATAACTCATGATGTCCGTGAGGCTGCTGCCGCTGCTGCTATTGTTGAGTAGATGGCGAAAACGGGTTGCTGCCGCAGCAATGGCAATGGGGTTTAGTTGCAAGCTTGGCTGAAGCTCTTCGGAGCACAGAGGCGCGACACTGGCCGATGTCACATGACAAACGCGCTGAGTCATCCACGCTCCAGCAGCTCCCCAGAGCCGTGCCTCAGCGCCCCACAGCAGGCTGCGATGAAGTCGGAGGCCACTTTATACTTCCAGACATGCAGCCTAGGCATTAGTCACATTGCGCTAGGCTGAGCCGTCTTCAACACCATCTGTCAGCCGCTTGCTGAGCCGAACTTGACCCAAACATCATTCTAACGCCGCCACGACTACCGGCTATCTTCGACTTCCAGCCTCTCGCGTGCCTAACGCCAACTCTCCTTAACGCTTATCACTGACGGCCCGAGAATCCCATTCGCTCATTACCTACCAATCACAATGGCAAGCGGCGCGCAGTCATTCTACGAGCTCTACCGTAGGAGCAGGTAATGGCCAGTGTACTGCAGGGCCATGGCTTGTTAACTAACTGGGTTCGCAGTATCGGGCTCGCCTTGACTGATACGCTGGACGATCTGATTAGCGAGGAGCGCATTCACCCGCAGCTGGCGATGAAGATCTTGAGCAACTTCGACCAGGCTATTACCGAGGCGCTTCAAAAGAATGTCAAGAGCCGACTTCAGTTCAAGGTAAATTGCGGCACCCACCAAGGCTTATTCAAGAGGCGCAACGGCCCTCTTGTTATTTGAGCTGGGACTGACGAGTGGATTGCAACAGGGGAGCTTAGATACCTACCGATTCTGCGACGAAGTCTGGACCTTCCTGATCAAGAACGTGACGTTCAAGATGGACAACGGCAACGTCTCCGTCCAGGCCGATAAAGTTAAGATTGTCAGCTGCAATGCTAAGAGACCTGGCGAGGGACAGTAAGGCACGAATCGATTTGACAAAGGGAGAGATTGTATGAAAACAAACCAGCAAAGGGAGGGGCGCGAGACGGGCTCGAATAATTATGCACGGATGGCGACAGGACCGCCAGAAACGTGTGAAATGGCGTTATCAGGTTTGCGTTTGGGATACTGGGACACGGGGAAATCGCTTGATTTATATATAACAATTTGCAACTACTGGGAAATTTGGCTCTGTTAACGAACCACTTTATGAAATAGACAATACAGATAATTATTTGCTTCAAAATTGACGACGTTGAAATTAATGCTGTTGAGTCCCCTGTTCTCGGCACATGCAGCCCCTGGAAGCACAAGAACCGGCATATTCTGTGGTGTCACAGCAGAGCCGCGCCACTGTGGCGGTGAAAGCCGAGCTTGCGCTGTTCAGTTAGAAGCGGCCAAAATAAACGACACATGATAAACGAGGTCCTTTCTTCAGACATATAAAGCATCACAGCAGAGATGCATTCAAATAGAGACAAGTATATATCACGTAGACAAAGGCATGCATGTATCGTAGAAATAATTGGAGATACTAGCTATGACATGTGCTCCGTGGACACACCCCTACGATTCAGTACCAGTCCCGCTTATTTCGTCCACTGCTCGCCTATGGCAACACAGAAGCAAGCTCACTAAAACATTCAAGTTCCACTGTCTTGCCTGGCCTTGGACAATGTCAATGCTTCAGCTATCTTTGCCAGCCTAGCGATACTTGCGTCTTTTGAGAATTGCCATTTTGGAACCCTCATTGACACGCCAGACATCCCTTTTCTAAACGAAGCTTCTCTATTTAAACATCAAATCACATAAGCAAAATCCACCGCCCCCACATAACATTCATTACGCATGGACACACGCAAACGGCGGACCAAACCGCCGACCTCTCCGGCAGCCCAGCACCGTCACGACTCCTCTCACACTGACAAGAGCACTTCTGCCACCGCTGACAAGATGGACGTCGAGGAGCCTTCCTCGTGGAGGAAGCATTGGATGTTTTTTGCGGTGGCGAGCGGTGCTTGTGCGGCGTTTAATGGTGTGTTTGCAAAGCTGTATGTGATTCCACTGTTTAGCTTGTCATCTCCAAGCATATATATCTACATATATCTTTCATTGCATCTTCAATTCACCTACCAGAGAAATTAGTGTCAACTAATGTATATATATTAACTTGATTCACTACTTTAGGACCACCACGCAACTCACTACAAGCTTATCAAACGGTATCGCCCGCAGCCTCGGAATAACAGATCATGAGAAGATCGTCGAAGTCGTTGTCCGCGCTGTAAGTCTCCTCAATCATTAAAAAATATCTCAGAATGGACACCACACTAACATACCGCTATCTAGATATTCTTCATCCTCAATCTCACCTTTAATGGCATCGTAAGTTTTTAAACTACCCCCCATCTCTCACGCATCATGCTCCAAATCTCACATGAACATTAGATGTGGTCGCTTTTCACTACCGCTCTCGCACGCGGCAAGTCTGCAACTCAAGTCTCCATCATGAACACCTCCACCAACTTCCTCGTTACCGCCTTCACCGGTCTTCTCATTTTCTCCGAGTCTCTTCCTCCGATGTGGTGGGCCGGCGCCTCGCTCCTCGTTGCGGGAAGCGTCATTGCCGGCCGCAAGGATGAAGGTGATGGTAACAAAGATGCTGCACCGGGCGAGTCGGTACCTGCAGGCAGCAATCTTGAGCTGGGTGAAGACCTTGTTGCTGCTGAAAGATATCGTGATGAAGATGTCCCTGACTTGGGAGAGTTGCGTAGCTAAAGCACATGAGGCTTTGCTTTGATCGATAATGATAGCATAGCATTTTATATCGTTGTATATACAAAGTCAAATAACGCTTCCATTGATTATTCCGTCTATCTTCTTTCCAACTCAACGCCCTCATCAATATCCTCCTCATCCCCATCTAGGATGTTCCCTCTCCTTCCACGTGTCCGCTCATCATCAAATTGCCCACTGAGCCTTACATGACCCCGTGAAACAGTTGACACCGAGCTGGAAACCCAAAATCCTACTCTGCGAAGCGCGCTCCATAAATGTTCCTGTCCTTCTACGACATGTTGATCATCCTTCGGATTCTCAGCCGCTTCTACCTTGAACTGGTACTTCAGACAATCTTTTACGGTAACTAGGCCAGAAAGTTTCCCATGATATTCAATCAGAATGACACGAGGTCCAATCTTTTGGAATAGTTCCATGACGGTCTCCAAAGGCAAGCGAGGATGTGCCGTTACGGGTGTAGCGTCAATGTACCGGCTGAAGTCAAGAGGCGATGAGGCCGCAGTGTCTGCGCGGAAAGCCGGCGTGACAGGGGTGACTGCAGGCGCCTGAGTCGGATGCGGAGAGAAAAAGCACTTTGCGTCTTGAGAAACAGGTCGTTCACGTTTTGCTCGATCGATGGCATAGCGCAGCTCGGTCCTACCAATGTAGCCAACCAGTGTCTTGGAGCTGTTATCTAATACGATGGGGAACCCTTGATATTTGTCCTCAGCCAGGAGCTCTTCGACATCAGCAACTGTCAGTCCATTAACAGATAGCGATACGACAGAGCTTCGCATGACCTGAGAGACGGGAACTCCATAATTATGTTCTTCCTTGTTATCAATAAATGGAAAACCATTAAACCAAATCATGCGGTCGGCAATACCTCCCTTGCCAAACATCTCGCTGACAAGTTTAGTGACGCCGACAACAATCATTGTTGGGAGGATATAGGTGAGTGCTCCGGTAAGCTCAAACATAATGACGACGACAGTCAGGGTGAGATGCATGATGCCGCTCAGTGCAGCCGCTGCACCGAGGAAGGCATACGTGCCCGGCGTGATACATGGCTCGTCCGGCTTGCAGGCAGCAAAGAAGGCACTGGTTGGGTTCGCTTCATATATGGCTTGGACAATGATGCCAACAGTGCGTCCAAACGAGGCGCCAATTGCCATGGAAGGAACAAAAATTCCTGCGGGTACTTTGCATCCATACGAGATAATAACCAGGAACACTCTCAGCACCGTCGCAAGGATCAGTGACACCAGATTCCACGCTCTCTTATCCTTATCGCAGAGCCCATGGTAGTTTTCGGCTCCTTCGCACTCGAGGAAGAGGATTTCCATGCTCTCAGTCATATCAATCTTGAGAAAGGCGTTAGGATAGGCGATGATAGCAGTGCCTGCCGCAAGGAGTGTCGCCTCCAATATAGCATATTTTGTTAGATACTTTTTGCGAAAGGCCTGCGCTCGCAGATTCCACTTAATCACAAAGGCACCATACAACCCGCCGAAGATTCCAATTACGATGTAAAACACGATTTCGAAAAAATGCCAATCTCGATCGTATCTGACCTGGAACATGACCAGCTGGCCAGTTCGAAAGGGATTCATGGCAGAGAGAACCGCTGTGGCGACCAGCGCACAAAAATAGCTCCGCCACATCGTCTTGAGCGGAAAATAGCTGGACATCTCTTCAAGGGAGAAAAGTACGCCTCCGATAGGGCTACCAAAGGCGACAGCGACACCAGCAGCAGCACAGGCGCTGAGAATCTCGCGAGTCTTGGACGCATTACTCCTGTACTTGTTAAATAGCCTCGAAATAACATTGCCAGTGCAAACGGCATAGTGAACACTGGGTCCTTCCTTTCCAACCGATAGGCCGGAGGCGATGGCCAGCGGTAGGCATATCGACTTGATCAACAAGGTCCAAAATCCAAGAAAGCCCTTCATCACGAAGCCAGCAATGATACACTTGATCTCTGATATGCCAGATCCAGCTGCATATGGGGCGTACGACTTGACCAACGTCGCAGATACCAAAGCGAAGGTTGTCTAGTAGCGAATTAGAATGCCTTGTTCAGCCGAGCCTTGTCCAGAATCAAGGTATTACTTACCGCAAAGACAAAATAGATAAAGTAGTTGAGAGGGCCAAAGCCGGTCCATCGTTGCCACGCTTCGCAGCCTATAAGAATAGTCAGTTAGCCGCTCATGCACTATATTCCAAAATTGCCACAGATGTTGAAAGAAAATAATCACCATTATCCTCTCCCCAGCAACAAAAGTTCTCGTTGAGATAAAACCCTGTCGTGCAGTGGCCCGTCTTGATATCTGATAGCCACTCCGTCACAATATTCAAAAACGCTGCATTAAGCCCTATTGCCGCTCCGATGATGGTAACGACGATCCATCCCTGCGCGGCATCGTAAGACTCCCAGAGTCGATATCTCCAACCGGGCTGCCCGAGCCTGTATACTCCTGCGGTACGTGTCCTGCGAGCTTTGCGCCGTGCTTGTTCCCGTGCAGCATCTTGTACCCAATCTGTCGTAGCTCTGGAATCAGTCTCGTCTGGATTTTATAGATATGGTGGGTTGGATGTAGACTCTTAGACTGCATTCGCTCTCACCTATAGTTGTAAAATCCTAGATACCATAAAAGTCAGCGCTGAGGTCTGGAGAGGGTCACGCATAGATGTACATGTCACCGTCACATGCGCTCTCTTGCTCACCTCATATCTCTTTATTTCGGCAATCTCCTCTTCGATCTGGCCCTCCCTTGGTCCGTTCTCGGCCGAAGCTTCGCCCTGTTCTGCATTGGAAACCGCGAAAGAAAGTCGAGAGCTGATGGACGGCCGTCGCGAGAGCGCCGGGCTGAGAGCGCCGAAGGCTGCTGTCTGTGAGTTCATGATTCCGCTCCGCAGATCATGGCGATCGGTTGGCCAGTAGCGCAATCGCTAGTGTCTCAGCGTGTAATTCGATGCGATATGATACGACTGCGACTGCGGCGACGTTAGGCTGGCTATTTCCACGTCTTGGTGTTGAAGGGCGTGTGTCGCAAGCTGTGTTGTAATAGGTAATACTCAGGTTGGATAAGATTGACCAGCGTACCTTGCTGTAAGCGGTAGCTCTACAGGCACCCACTAAATGCAAAGCCCCTGCTGTAGAGCATATCTTACAGCATGCCTGGCAGGTATTGATAGCAGGCCGCAGGCACTATGTGGAGGCGTATGCACTGTACATTTATATCACGAATAATAAAGCCTAGGCACGATTGGAATTTCAATATAAAACTAAAATAAACCTCCGTATCTTGAACTTATAATTTATATATATTAAATAGAAGTGTTTTAATGTACAAAGGCGTGCCACAGTTAATCTCAAGAGGTTGCTCTACCAAGCAGAGTCTCAAATCACGTGCATATTCCCAAGCTCCCCACTAGCCCGCTGTCCCTTGTCAACTGGGCCATCTAATCGCAAGTGGCGCTACGTATTGGATCGTTCATAGCTTGCTGGCAAGAGAGCAGCACAGGCCAGATTCGCCATATCGCATTGCTTCGGTTTCTGCCACCTACAACGCCAATTCTCCCCATTTTTCACCCGCACATTCATTCTTTCGGACTATTAGCGATTATACCCTCAAGATGGTAAGCCGTGCAGCTCTCTGCAACATATACACCCTCCTGGCGCAATCCCCGCGGTAACTAACAATCCGACTATCCAGGCGGCGCAGGTCATCTCCAACTCCGGTCACGATGATATGATTGTATGTTCGACCCTTGCCAGATTTGTTTCGACTTTGCTCAATACTGCTGTACCTGGAATTTTCCACCTACGCCCTTGTACGATGTTCGACTTCGAGCAACAGAAAGTCGAGGTCGCGCCTTGGCTAACTCTTGACTAACTATGACCCAATCTAGCACGATGCCGTTCTCGATTACTACGGACGAAAGCTGGCGACGTGCTCAAGTGATCGAACGATTAAGATTTTCGAGATCGAGGGTGAGACACAACGCCTGATAGAGACTTTGAAAGGGTGAGACGCCGCCCCATCTCATACATCCCAACATGGCCCAATCCGAGAACACAAGTATTGACATCCATATCCTATATAGTCACGAAGGTGCTGTGTGGTGCGTTGCCTGGGCGCACCCCAAATACGGCAATATCTTGGCATCGGCTGGCTACGATGGCAAGGTCTTCATCTGGAAGGAACAGGGTGCTCAGAACAGCCAATGGCAGCGAATCTACGACTTCCCCCTACACAAGGCATCGGTTAACATTGTCTCCTGGTCTCCTCACGAGGCGGGCTGCCTTCTCGCCTGTGCATCTTCTGACGGAAACGTTAGCGTGCTCGAGTTTAAAGACAATAGCGTCGATCATGTCACATTCCCCGCCCACGGCCTCGGTGTCAACTCCGTTTCTTGGGCCCCTGCTACTACACCTGGCAGCATCGTCAGCAGTGCCCCGGGTCCTGGCGCCACCGGTAACCGACGATTCGTCACGGGCGGCTCCGATAACCTGATCAAGATCTGGACTTTCGACCCCGCTGCACAATCATACAAGCAGGAGGGCGAGGCCTTGACGGGCCACTCTGACTGGGTGCGCGATGTTGCTTGGTCTCCCACTGTCTTGCAGAAGTCATACATTGCATCAGCCTCCCAAGATAAGACCGTTCGTATCTGGACTTCGGACCAATCCAGCGGTGGCCAGTGGGCAAGCAAAGTGCTTAACTTTGAGGCTCCTGTCTGGCGTGTGAGCTGGTCTCTGAGCGGCAACGTCCTGGCGGTTAGCTGCGCTGACAACAAGGTATCTCTCTGGCAAGAGAACCTACGTGGCGAGTGGGAGTGTGTCAAGTCAATTGAGGAGTAAACTGGAGAAAAGAGGATAAAGGCGAAGAAATACATATCTTGGTGTTATGATTAGGCGTTCTGTTAGTGGGCAGGGCATCGAAGGCAGGGACGCAAAAAGAGGAAACAATATGGATAGGATAAACCTATCTATTTACTAGCCATGCTTCGTGCAGTGGGGAGAAGCAAGACTACGAATGTGATGCCCATTCCCCAAGGGCCATGTGGTCGAAGGAGATAAAGCCATTACGACGATATACAATAATTCTTTGGAAAGTCTTTAAAGAGATGTTTCAGCTTCACCTTTGCTTTGACACAGAATATGATGCGCTTAAAATGACCATTAACATGTTAATTGTTTGTTCCTCTAACTGCTGGTTGTTTTGCGCATCGCCCGACTATCCCTGTATAAGTGCTTGTAAGTCAGAACTTTGTTGGAATAGTTCAAAGACAACAAGATATAATGGCTCATGCATTCAGAAGCCGACAACAACAACAACAACAACAACAGGGCATAGTAAATGAGCTTTGAACGCTGGAGGTGATCAAACCACCTTGACACGTTAAGAATGAACACTATTATCTCAAAGACATCAACTCTTCAAAGTAGCCCAGTCTTCAAACTATTAAAGGACGGGTTAATTGCAATATTCCTTTATCCTTTAATAGACATTTCACATCAGCTTCTTCTAATCCTCGGTATTTCTACTTTCAAATACGCCTCCTAAGTCTTGAATTACCTCATATGCAAACTCCACTCACTCCTGTGGTCAGTCAAGATGAACGTCGGCGAGCCATACATCTGCATCCCGGGAGTTCCCAATTTCCGCGATATCGGTGGCTACGCTATTGCCTCGGAAAAGAATAAGCAAGTCCGGCGAAATGTCGTCTTCCGTTCAGCTCTTCCCCGCCATATTTTGGATGACGGATCAGAGAGAGCAAAGGATAAGCTACAGACACTCGGTATAAATAAAGTGTTTGACTTGCGCTCAGAAAATGAATTTCTCGAAGTGCGAGCCTATGACTGGAGAAGTTGGCTTTGGTCTGACATTTATCGAGTATCGGTGCCAGTATTCCAGTCTGAAGAATACAATCCTGATTATTTGGCCGATCAGTACTTGGAAAGCGGCTGTAGTCCTGAGGTATGTCAAATGACTCTTCTTTGATGTGATGGCAGCGGAGGCGTGGCTCTTTATAAAAGCATAACATACTGATGATTTGATTCAAGGGGTTCGCTCAAAGATTTGAGAAGATTCTTGAATCGGCAAGCCATCCCGAGAATAAAGCTCGGCCTTTTGCACGAATTCTCGAGCTCCTGTCTCAGAAACCTAATGCGCTACCTACGAAGCCGATGCTCATACACTGCGACCTGGGTATGGATAGAACAGCGGTAATCTGCGCCTTGATCTTATCGCTCTGCGGCGTGAGTGACGTGGATGTAGCCAAGGATTATCATCAATCAGAGATGGAACTGGCTGCCCATCTGGAGAAGCTTGCGGCAGAGTTCAGGTCACACGCCGTATTGAAATATGTTAGAGGTACTGCAAACGATGCGGAGATTTTGTTTTCAGCACGGTGAGTAATTCTCTTGACCTATATAATGCGAGGACGAATATCAGTCGAAGCTCTGGCTTACTTTTGTTGTCAAGGGAGTGCTACATGCTGCGCTTTTTGAAGTCTCTTAGAGAGAAGCATGGCTCGATTGAGCAATGTGTTATTGACCATGAGTTGCTCGATGGCGATGGCATATCGAGACTGAGGGAAAATATGATTGTTGATGCCGCCACAAACCATTCTGCTGCTAGTAAGTCGATGTAAACTCTTGAACTTCTTTCACGTTTCATGGTAGTGAACTTTGCTGATGTAGAACCGTTCGTGAAGGAGTATGGGACAGGTAGCCAGGATCGTGAATAGCACAACGCCATTGATCTTGAGCATTGCACGTAACTGCGTTTTGTCATTAACGGGATGAAAATATGTCATGTTTTATGTATTTAGTAATTTAATAAATAGCTTCAGTCAAGGGATCATCACAGTGTAAAAGTAGCCTCTTAGTTTTAAAGAGTTATTTGTTTGATCGCACCATGTACATATACGTATTAGCCTAATAGGACAAATTGCTGCCTACGCCTAACACATGAATATTTCCCTTCGGAGTTGCTTCATCCAATACGCTTCTCGTCATTTCACAGATACACTTTTGAGATTGACTTGTACATTTATGTTGTTTTAAGCTCACTACATGTACCCTCTCTGTCTCGGAATTTCTTCAGCCCAGAAAGCCACGTATGGCAGCTTCCAACAACCATGCGTTAAATCACAAAGTCATCGGCACCACACAGCCAGACAAACTGTATACCGATCGCAAGTCCACTCGCGTCGTGGCTCTCAAGCCCTCAGGCGAAGTTGCCGTCATCTACGTCAAAGTGGGAAACTACTACAAGCTCCCTGGCGGCGGCATCGAGGCGGGTGAAAGTCACTCTGACGCTGCTCTGCGCGAGGTCAAGGAAGAGACTGGAGCCATGGTAGCCTTGCGTAGCGGCTATTTTGCCACTACTGAAGAGTTTCGCTTCCATCTTCATCAGACTTCTTACTGCTATTTGGCAGATGTGCTAGATGATACTGGCGAGCCGTGCTTGACCGAAGAGGAGCTTGCTGACGGGTTTATTCACGAGTGGATCAATATATACAAAGCCTTGGAAGTTATGAATGCAGCGGAGCCAACCACGGAATTTGGCTGTTTCGTTAAAGAACGAGATACATATGTCCTTGCCGTGGCTGCTAAGATCATTGAAGCGTCTGGGAGCAAGGAGAAGGCTATAAAATGAAAGCATGGCATGCGTTACAAAAGTTGTATAAGGAAATGATATGCTGTGATCATACTTTACGAAGCAAGGAAAATCCGATGTTACAGCCATTTAGATTCATCACGATTGTTAGACACATACTGCAACTAAATACTCGGATGAAATCACATTGAAGGACTGTGTACTATCTACTATGAACCGTCCTCCTCTCAGAATCGTAGCCCACAGTTTCTCTTTCTCTTTCTCCAAAGCCACTCAAGTGTAGAGCAGAACGTATTCAACCCAGAATACTTTCTCAGTTAAAATACAGTCCAGCGCCAGCAACATGAACTGCTACAGTGGTAGAACCAATAGCTTCATGTCCATCAAGACGAGCACAAGATCGGTAAACAAAGTATAGGCCAAAGACCTAATTATGCAATAAAGAGTCGCGATCCATTCTTCTCTTCCATCTTCATCCTCTGATTCATCTTCATCATATCTTCCCTCTTCATCTTTTCTTCCATCTTCATCCTCTTATCCATCTTCACCTTCTCACCCGTCTTCGTCTTCTCCGCAAAAGCGATCCGCTCGGCATCCGTCACGGGAGGCAGCCCCAACGCCTGTCGCTTTTCATCTTCGTCTGGACAAGTTGGACAATCGCAGTCCGAGGTGGATTTCAGAAATCTGCAGCACCCAGCAAACTTATTCAGCTTGTCAAAGATGTCCCCATCGCAATTATTAGTCCTGATGTTGAATAGCCCTCCTGTATAGGTACAACAGGCTTGGGTGTATTCTGGAATAAGTTTTCCGGCGGCCCAGCATTTGCACGCTTCTGCGGCGGAGAAGAGACCGGCAGTTGCGAATAAGATGATAGAAATCTTCATTTTGAAAAGATGTGTATTTTACTAAATTTATCATAAATGTATGAATAAATCTTTGGTAGAAGAAGTGAATCGATGCCTCAAATTCTGTTCCTCGCGCAGCCTTCACTCTCCTTCTTATACTTTTTCAGAGGTGCATTCTTCTATCAAGCCGCATACGGCAATCCAAAATTCTTAGTTTTACATATGAATTCCTTTCTTTACTATCTGATTGGTAGTGTTGGTACCATATCCAAGAGTACGACAAGATATGAGATGCGGTGAGATGTGGCGCACTTCTACCAGCACATGATACTCTTGAGTAGCAGATTAATGATTGCTGAAGAATGTCCACATGTTCAAGGTCTCAGAATAGACTTTCTTACTTATAATTTATCATCGCAGCATCTCCAATTCATATATATACTGACCTTGTATAATAGATACTCAGCTATAAGTCAGCAAACCGATTTTACTACAACATAGATACTCTAGCTACGATGCATTTATTCTAGCAAGTCCATCAAAGATATTCACATAGACAGTATACACATCATGTAATGTCCAGGGCATGGATGCAGTTATCCTAAACTTGGTTTGTATAATGACAAAATTAGAAACATACAACATTCCTCGCAGTTTGGAGCACAAATAGCAATATCTTCCGAGTGGAGTTCCCCGCGCATATACACGTGGTGTATTCACATCAGATGGTATGTTGAAAAGAAGGATGGCCGTCATTCACATATCTAATACAGAGCAGAAACTCCCACTCGAGGCGGCCTTGACGCACTTGCTTCGTACGGTACAGGTCAGAAGTCTATATAACGCCCGGCTTTTATATATTTATTACTACGGTATGAATGAACCCACACTCCCCATAATGAATTGATATAGTGCATTAATGCTCTCAGTCTCTCATAAAACTCCTAGTCCAATAAACTGGTAGTCTCCATCTCCGTAGATTCGCCATAAGAAAGAGTAGAAACGCCAACGCCAGGGTATAAATTTCCCAAACATGATCCCCATTAAAGAAAAGATTTAAACGCTCTTTTTGAATTTGAGTCGCCAAACTTCGTCATTTTCAAAGTCGTTATTCGAAAAAATATCCCCATCGAGTGCTATTGTCGAATTCACTTTAATAGGCACCTTTTTGTAAGGCGTAAACGCTGCGTGTATATCGTTTCCGTAATGCTTAGCAATGGAAACCCCAAATGCGGCTATCTCTCCTACATATTTGTTCATTGTGAGCATTCTTCGATGGAAAAAATGTATAATTTATACCGCTTACCTAAACTGACGAGCATAAAGTTTCTTGTTGCAGAAGGAGGCAATCCATATGATCCGACAACCAACGAAGTGAGAGGGCAGAATACATAATGCCACCAAGAACCCCAGCCAAGGCTATTGTAGATGGAAGTACGAAGAGTATCTGCCGACGAAGAAGCTGAATCCAAGATGTTTATCAGATGCGAGGCTGTTTGCTGAGCGTGAACCAGTTGTTCTTGGTGACCTTCATGCTGAATCAGTAAAGAGTCGGCTAATCCTTCGAGCCTCTTCATATCCTTCCAATTATGCATCAGCTATCCCTAATTCTTTTTTAAACTTGGGCTAGTCCATTCAACTTACTGTCTCTATTTTCTGCTGTCTCAATGCAACAGCTGCTGCTATAGATTGTGAAAATTCCTACCCATTTGCGGTCAGAGAAAAAAATGTTCAATGAGGGAAGAGAGGCGCCTCACAATTTCTCTCTGTAAGGATGTAGATGAGGCCACTGCTGCAGCGAGTGCTGATAGGATAACATCCACTTCGGTAGTAATCTGCTGTGTGGCCTCTTGTAAAGCAGATTCGTGAGAAGATACCAAGTCGTGGCTCTGTATCTGCGTCACATCGACCAGCATTGCGAGTAATGTCTGTAAACTCTTGGCGTCTTCGAGTCCGTGAGTGATAAAATCCGTTGACTGCTACGGATGCTGTCAGTAATTTATGCCCAGTATTGCTTGTGAAAAAAAAATACCTGAACTCTTTGGACAATCTGTTCCCTGAAAAATGTATCTAGTTCAGTGAAGCCATGTTTTAAGTCATTCATCTGGGGCTTTAGGTTGGCCGTGGCAGTTTCGACCTCTTGAAACATTTGATTTAGTGATCGAAATCGCTCCCCCATCTCCTCTTCGAGCTGAGTAGTCAGCCTCGCGAGGATGTCAATCAGTCTCTGATGAAGCCGGACATTTTGATCTAAGATCGAATTAGCCAACTTTCTTACCCAGTAGGGTGCCAATATATCTACCCTTTTCATTATCTGCACGAGCGGCTTCGCAAAATCGTAGTGTTTTATGGCGATAGCTCACCCAGGTGCTCCATGCCGAATCTGATTGCGCCAGGCCTTCGAGGCAATAGTCAATCTCTGATGTCGTTACGTGCAACTGTGGCTTAGTCGGTGGAGCGATTCGCGCGAGAGTCGACTCCTGAAACTTGGAACAAACAGAGGGAATAGCGAAGCTACCTCTTTCTAGATCACATATCGCTAGGCTTGCTGCATATGAGTCAACAAAGTCCCGAGCAGCTCTTCCACTGTCAGTCAAAATTGTTGCATCATCTCGTCCGTCGAGTAACTGGCAGTTATTAACCAATAGACGAGCTGCAATACGGTGACATAGGGGCTCTGATTCCAATTCTTGCAGTTCATTAAGCGCCATAGAATACATCACAGGTAGCTTTGGGGATTCTGAGTCAGAAGTGCTAGCCGAGTGCTCTCTAGAAGTCGATGGGGTTATAGAGCTGCCAAGTCCTAGACCCAGGTTAGCATGATTTGCATACAAAGAGGTGGGCAGGACTTGCTATTTATCCGCTTGTTGCCTCCCCATGAGAAGCTTTGCACTCCATTGGAAAGAATCAGAATGATGTGGAAACTCCAAAGAATAAATGCCAGAGCTGGTGCCATATTCCACTAGCCAGCAGCCGAGTTACCTATGCCTAGCAGATAAGGGCATATGAACGCAAAAGGAGCTGTGTGCCGAAGAAGTTTAAGCCCCTGATCCCAGTGTAGATAGATTTTCCTTTTGCACTGGGCCTTAATATAGGCAATTGTAAAGTTGTGGCGAAGAATGTCAGAAAGCAGTTCGCAAGGGTAGTTTTCGGCGATATATGAGATAAATCCAGTGATGGGCTGCAGATGGCTTGTATTGTTTGTGCATGGATGCCGGTTGTTATTCTCCCAATTGGTTCTGTTTGCGTGTTTGGCAACTCTGATTTTCTGCGCAAGGCATGTTGAAAATACAGAGAAGGCAGATAGACATGGAAAACTTTGGCAATGGTGATTCATCGAACCCGTGATTGCCGGTTTTCGACATTGCCAGTCGTACCTGCTGCAGGCAAGCGGGTGCACAACGGGCCGCCCTCTTTCATCTCTTCACTTGCATAACCTCACTAAGAGCGTTATTTGCACTGATTGTGGTTGATGCGTGCAGCTACGCAATTCTACAAAAAGATTTCAACGTCAATAGTCACGCCAGCATCGTGAGCGCTGAAAGAACAAAACTTGGCCTCGCCAGTCAGGGACTTCCTCAGCCATCAAATCAATTACTACTAGGTATATGTGGGGGTAAACTCAAGAGTGTTGCCACTGCATATAGCCTTACATCACCACTCTAAGCCGATTTAACATCTCTGCTTCCTCTGCCCTGGGTCTGATGATAACTTCTGGGAAATATTTCGGCTCGAGGATATGAACGGGCATCACCCGATCATTCTTCTTCGGAACGGAAATGCTACCGCCTTCAGGTGAAGCCAAGTCAACTGCATGGATAATCATGGCTGCAAACATGAGAATCTCGTTGGTTGCAAAATCACGACCAGGGCACAGTGTCTTGCCACCACCAAATCCACGAAATGCCGCTGGATGAAACCCATCACTTCTGCTCTTTTCTTTAAGAAACCTGTGCGGGTTGAAATCTTCAGCATCTTGGCCCCATATCGAGCTATCAGCGTGGATAACGCCTCCGGCGATCTGTACAACAGCACCCTTCTTCAGGAAGTATCGATCAGCCAGCATCGTGTCCTCCTTAATCATGCGAACAGAGAAATTCTCCGATCCAGTGCGCAGGCTCTCTTTATAAACAGCAACAAGCGTTGTACATGTTTCTTTGACCACTCCGATGCTCAGCGAGTCTGGTCCAGCGCGTTGGCTACTGAGCTCCAACGCCTGGCAGATTTCCTGGCGCGCAGACGCGAGAAGTCTTGCATCCGCAAATATCCGTAAGACTACCCAGAACGTTGTGGTTGTCGTATTTACGATACCAGCAAAAAGAAAGGACAGAGCTGAGCGAGCCGTCATGTCTGTGCTCATGCCATATTCTTTTTCTATCCGGGCTCTACCTCTTACAATCGATGACGCTGATTCTAAATGGCCAGCTTCCAAATACTTTCGAAACGCAGCAGACAGCTTCTCTCGGCCGGTATACGCTTTGGGAGCAATGACGGATGGCAATATTCCAATAAGCAACCCAGCTAGGCCGTGATCAAACGCCCAGAAAGCATGCTCCAAGTCGGGGTCCTCAGCAATGGGATTACGGGGTCCAAAGAGATATTTCGCAGTACCAACGGCTACCATATGGCGAGTCCAGGTCAAAAGATCAATAGGCTGAGGATTATCGGAGGCCCTGTCAAGAGATCCAATTCTCTCACGTAGCTGAAGGCATAATTCTTGTGCGGCTTCACAGCTCAACGTATTTACATATTCACCTGGGCCCAGGGAGGTATACACCCAGTCATGGATATCAGCAAAGAATCCCCGTGGCTCTCCCGGTTCCGGATCCAGATTTTGGCCAATTACATGATAGGTCCTCTCATCAAGCCCAAGCACCCGCTGGGTTATCACTGGCAGCAGAGGTGACATGGATAACGTCTTGGTATTACGCTGAACGCTAGCGGCCAATGAGGGCTCCGTAACGACATAAATTCGAGATCCCGGCACGGGCAAAGTCAGGATGGGCTCTTCGGGGTAAGACAATCTAATGGCTATTAGTCCAATGTCTCACATCTCATGAGAGTCTAGATTCGATGCTAACCCAAGCTGCTTGATATATCGGCCGCCATGCAGCGCCATGCCCATTAAATGGCCTATAAGAGGAACCCATGGCTGAATAACTATTGGCTCGCTTGGATGCAGCTTTTTTCCTGACGTATAGCGAAGGACGAAAGACAAAGCTAGAAAGCCAGCGGTGACGGTGGTGACGGTGGCCAAATTGATAGGCCAAGCCTCAATATCAAACAGCGCCATCATTCATACCGGCGCTGGGTTGACCTGTGCAGTTTGTTCGTTCAACAGGCGCAGATTATCAAAGAAACCAGAGGCCAATGGAGTATATGGATATATTTGATTGCTCTTAGATGACGATTTCCATCTATATCTGCGCTTCATCTTTGAGTTGATGGACGTCGCAGTCGAAATAAGGCGGGGTTACATCCTACGGGAGTGTTACGGAATCGGGATGCCCAGTCTACAATAGGCCAACTGCTAATTCCTACACGCTGCTTCGGGGGGGGG
>KQ479148.1:137555-158530 GCA_000331835.2 Trichoderma hamatum GD12
GGGGGGGGGGGGGGGGGGTTCCCCCTAACTAATGGGCTTCGCCGAGCATATAGACCTAATCTCTATGATTAGTTCCCCGAAGCAATTAACAATATGAGCTGATGAACAGCCTCCGGCGCTGTTGAAAGAAGGAAGCTTACGGCTGTCCCAGAAATGAGGCTCACCTTGGGGGTATCTGCTCACCCGTGATGACTAACCCCAGGCTTCTAAGCAGCTGTAGGATTCGATTCCTTCATTCAACAAACAGATGTTCCGTCTAGAAAAACATCACGCCATGTTCCCTGCATTCTCTATACGCCGTATCCGTACCAAAGCGAGTATGACTGGTCATTGTAATAAGTGGGGGGGAATATGGCTCAATTTCATAGAAGTGGAGGTGAGGCGAAGCCCTGATAGTAATAGTCTCCGAGGCGTGCCTGTAAACCCTGCTTCACCGAAGTTCTCTCCGCTTTCGCACTTCTTCTTTATTTTCTCACACGCGCTCTTCTTTGGGAGGCGTACAAGGTGTCGTTCTATTTTCTCATGTCTTAAGAAACCCTATTCACTCCGTGGCATGCGCTGTTACAAGATAGGGGGTCCATTTGAGGGCATTGTGCATAACCCCCTAAACCCTTCTATTGTCAAATCATGAACGCCACGATCACGAGAGCATTTCGCGGCGAGAGAAGAAGGATTCCTGGCTTCAGCATGCCGAGATAAGAAGAGGGCACGTGAAGGAAAACAAAGCTCAGCCAAGAAAAGAAATTTCAATTCCATGATTATTCCCGACCGCCTCCCCTAGCGTATACGAGAACAAGCTTGATTGTTAGTGCCGAAGCTCAATATCTCCCCACTACTGCTGGGTAAACCCGGAGCTGAGGCCATATTGCTCCGGCCCGGTGTGGACGGCAACAACGCCGGGACGGAGCCGGATTTGCGGAGGGAAATGTGTATACAGGTGGATAAACAGTGGTCTTGTGGCCATGTCGGCTACTTTCAGATCCGGTGGTGTGAGCGGCTGTTCAAGGGGTGCAAAGGGACGTCAGCTGCTCACGATATCATCTATCAGCCCGAGGAATGCAGCGATTGTCTTCGGCGCAAAAATCTCCCCAAGCCGTTTACTGCCAAATAAGCTGTCTTGGGCAGTTCACGGTTCTGGTTGGCTGGCTCCTTTTCGGTGTATTAGCCAAGAGTCAGAAATCAATTTCAAAAAGCAAAAAAAAGGTTCGACGTGTGTCATCCTAGTTACGTTTAACTGCCGCAGATCAAGATTTGGGTGAATATGGGAAATTGACTTTGCATACTGGCATAAGCATAGTTCGAACAGCAAGCGATAGGAGAATGATAGTGTTATACAGCTATTTTTGGAGTTTAGGAGCGATAGAGATGTCTTTTACGAATTCGGCAACTCCAGCCCTTATGTTGATAGCGGCAATAGACAAAGCTGTTGCCATATAAGCACCACATAAGCTAATTCATAGCGTTGACATTTTACAGGTCCATAATTCAGAATGTTCTACATAGAAGCCGGGCAAAGTCACGATTTATCCAGTCTCAGCAGCCCCAGTAGGGAAGATCTAGACTTGGTGCAACGCCCGCAGATGAGATTGGATATGTGGCAGGCGGGCCGTAATATATGGCAGCTACCAATGCCGCAGATTGTGGAAAGCTAGTAGTAGCAGTGCTAGGCTTGGCCTTTTCAAGAAGATTCAGTGGCACTTATACGGGGAATGTTCGTGGATCTTGTCTCCGTCATGGTCTTTGATATTTCTCGAAGTTGGACTTGGCATGAAAGACAATTTTCCTTGGATACGAAGCAAGTGTGGTGCTAACAGGCCAAATGGCTGGTCAGAGGAAAAGAAGCATCTGGGCATGGGTGTCAATGTAGTGGCGATGTATACTCGGCGTTGGATATCGACTGCGGCTTCGACATAAGGATCGGTAATTAGGACATCGCTAACACACTGCAGCCTATGCTTCCTTTTTCTCCTTTCTCTCTCTTTGTTACACGAAACTGCGGGGAATGATTGCCCAACCCTTGGAAAAACACAACACGAACGGAGTCCGGGCGATGGGAGAAAGAGAGGCAGTCACATAATGGCGATTCGCGCGCAGTTCTGGGCCGTCTGGAGTGGTGTTGTGGATCGTGTTACAGTAGTCGCTAATGCCAGCCGTGCCCATTCGTGCATCTGAGAAGCAACGGGCCAGGTTGAGAGTCAAACCGCATCGAGGCATACTCCCGGCATGTGAGTTGGCTCTGAGCGATGAGTTTTGACAGAAAGTCTCGGAGATGCCTTGGAGATCGGCCTAGACGGCGCATGAAAACAGAAAGAATGCATCAATAGCCGCCTAACAGAGTAGCGTCACATGGCCCCGTGTCGGATATAGTAACTGGTGTTCGCTCAGAGAAGCCCTTGACCGTCACTCTGCATTGTGTTACGGGCTCAGCTCTTGGATTAATCGCCACAGGCGAGGTGCGGTGGATGATCAGAGG
This sequence comes from Trichoderma hamatum GD12, assembly GCA_000331835.2. Taxonomy (NCBI): domain Eukaryota; kingdom Fungi; phylum Ascomycota; class Sordariomycetes; order Hypocreales; family Hypocreaceae; genus Trichoderma; species Trichoderma hamatum. The sequence continues at coordinate 140,029 of KQ479148.1, forward strand.
CGAGCTTCGCGATTTGGGGCTAGTTTTTGGCCTTTTCTCTTGGGGATTTTTCTGGCGTTGAGCTCGACGACTACCCCGTAAAGCACATGCAAGGACCTGCGCGTTTATGTATCCCAGGGGGTCGTTGGTGGCATTTGTCCAGTGTCAGCAGTGGATGGGCCCATCTTAGCGACTGATGGCATCCCTAATTTTGCTTTTCTTATTCGATGGTGGCGAGACCTGGGGATATCAGAGCATATCGCCAACGACACAGCAACCGCCCAAAAATACTTAAGAAGGCAGCTTCCCCGTAGTCGTCGAGATGCGAGACGATCGCGGAGAAGGGGAGCTGTCGCGACGAGGTTGCGAGATGGCGCCGGCGCAGAGGCCGTCACTATCGCCTGATGATATGGCCACTTTTTTTTATATTTCCCGAAGAGAAAAAGTCGTGCCACCCCTTGGCCTAACGGGGTAGCAATAAGCTGCGATACCGAGGCGCCGAGTGCGGGTGTGCGCCTGGCCAATCAGCGCGCGGCTGCGGCGCCTCTGATGCTCCCTGCACCCTCCCGCAACCTGGCGGATCGTACGATGTCTGGGTATTTGCCCAGCAATTTTTTCCCTTCCCTTCCCACATGCATGGCATCCATGGCGCAGGGTCCCCTCCAAGAGGATCCCCAAAGGGCCGCGTCTGGACCGCCCGGCGCCTCGTTGGCTGCCCCTCCGCGCAGCAAAAGTCAGGCCATTTTCATCGACGACCACAGCCGCTGGTAAAAGCCTATCTTGGGGCATTCGCAATTCAGAATTTTTCGCCGCGCCGCTGCAATTCGCCATCAGCCTGGCGTATACCCGCAATGACAGGTCATGTTGGCTCACTTCGCAGCGCCTCGATCCCGGCTCTCGCCGAGCACAGTTGCGCGCAGGCTGAGAGGCGGCCAGACGAAGGGTCCAGCTGCTGGCTCCAGAGCAGTGGCTCCAGAGCAGTTGTGTAGGGGGCCTGTAGGGCAGAGCCGGGAGCCAGAGCCATGGGAACCCCCCAGAGGGCCGTGCAAAGCAAAAGCCGTTGGGAATACCTAGTGAGTGGTGGTGGATGAATGAATCTGCAAGCGTTTTGGCCTCGCTTGCATGGCCTGACTGCCTCTGCCATATCCACCACTGCCAGCCGCAGGTCCTAGCGCGCCCGGGGCCCAGACAAGAGCAACCGGTTCCTGGAGCGGCATCCTCGTAGCAGCTGCGCTGATGATGGCTTGCGGTCGGTTTTGACGTTGCAGCGCCGTCTGCTCAGGCGTCGGAATGGCAGCCGTCGTCGCGGCGTTGCCCGACAGAGGCACCCGGAGCTTTGGCCTGTACTCCCCTTCTAGGCTGGGGAGGGTACCTTGATGTAATGCCATGCTGAAACTTGCCGACCCCGTATATTACTATTACTATACCTGACCGTTGATGCTGTGGCACGGCACGGGGGCCCTTTTGCACGTCGTTGTCCCAAATTTGCATATCAGTCTCCCTGGCGTCGCTTGTTGCACATGTTGCTTGTACATCTACGGATGCCACGCCTTTCCACATAACCTTTTCCTCGCCATATACCTACTCTCTCAGACGCACACGCATACGTACATACTTGCATTCAAGCATCTGCTACGTCGTATATTACCCATCTGTCCATCCATCTTCCTTTGTCTGCTGCATCCCGCGGAGCTGTGCTCGCTCGTCTATTCCATCCCGGTCCGAGCCACCATTCACCAGCGCCTCCTTGAGTTCGGCCTCCAGGTACCGAGCGCCACCACGAAGCAGGCCTTCTGATAGTTGGACAAGTTGCTGTCCAGCCCTTCTCCCACGCCGTGACCCCCTCCAATCCATCCAACTGCAGACAGATTTCTGCAGCGGCTGCAGAGCGCAAGTGCCTGATAACTGACGCCGCACGCCGTGCCGATCTGCGGATGCCATTGGCCTCTCGGCGCGCGCATCTCTCACGCCACCTGTAGGGTTCTATTAATCCCAGCAGCCCGTCAAAGTCCTTGTGTTGCATCCGGCTGCTGCGCTGGGCATGGAACAGGCCTTCAACTATACTTCGCTACCCAGCCGCCGCGTACTCAGTCTGCCGGAACGACACCTCAGCTCCTCAAACTCAGTCCAGACATCGCCTCCACGGAAACCCACCATGGACATGTTCAACTTCACAACCGCAACCCCATCTTCGGCGATACCTTCATATGCCCCAGTGGCCAGCAGTAGTGCCGCCAACAGCGGCCGCAACTTGGGCGACATGACATTCTCCCAGCTAGCGTCGCAATATGGCAATCGCAATCATCCCCTGCAGTCGATCCTCTCTCAGGGCAAGGACCATGAGTCCAAAAGGATAAAGGTCGAGTCGCCGCACTCAGCCTTGGACTCCATCGACTCGTGGCTCCAGTTTGACGAGGAGGCCGATAAGTTCGGCAGCTTTGAGATTGACTTTTCCAAGCAATACAACCCGGCCAACCAGCCAAGGTGAGTCGGCACAAAGCGTTACTCTTCTTGCTCCATCACTGTTCTGACAATTTTTTGTTCTTTTATGAAATCAAGGCCTGCCACCAATATGACACCTGGTCTGGGCAGTGGGCTGTATGCCAATCCCACCAGCCAGTTCAGAGAAGAAGACTTTCTCGATGATAGCGCCTTTGATCATTCTCTGTCCGAGGATGACGACTTATTTGATACGATGAATCTCAATGAGCAGCTGCCCAAGATTGATACGCAGCCCTCGACCGAAGCCCAATCATCGCGGAGCCTGTACTCCACGCCATCAATGGGCTGGGAGAAGCCCCAGACGGGAATTAACCCAGGCGCCGTTTCGATGGCGGAAGAGATCCCGAGACGCATGGGCAGTGATGCCTGGGATGCCATACCCCAAGCCGCTGCCAACTTTAACCTCACTCTAGAAGAGCGCCGCCGGCTTCTCGAAATTGCCATGGGCCCCAGCCGGATGTCCGCCTTTATTTCTCCTAATCGATTCAACACAGGATACGGCGCTTCTTCGATGCAGCCCAGCATAAGCCAGGATTTCGGCGGCTTTAGCTTTGGCCCGAAACAGGGGATGAGCCACGTGGGAATGTTCCAGAGAAACAATTCTACCGACACCACTGCCTCTGGAATCTCCCAGCCCAACCGGGATCTGAAACATAAGCACTCCAAGCACGACACGCCGCCCAAGATGGTGCCCGCGAAACGACCAAGCACGCATTCGGAAAGCAGCAGCGTGAGCAAAGAAAAGACAAAGTCTGCCGATCGCATTGCACATAACGACGTTGAGCGGAAGTATCGGACCAACCTCAAGGACAAGATCACTGAGCTGCGCAATGCAGTGCCAGCGCTGCACCAGGTGGCTGAAGGAGAGCCAGATACCGCACAAGGGATTGCCAAAGTCAGCAAGGTTAGTAGCGATGCTTTGACATAGTGATGGAACAGTTTTGCTTACTCTTATATTACAGGGCACTGTACTCACAAAGGCAACGGAATATATCCACCAACTAGAACAACGCAATAAAGACATCATGTCGGAGCATAAGCAGCTCGCACGGAGGCTCCAAGCATTCGAAGCACTCCTCAACGATTCTATGAGAGTTGACATCATGCCCAGTCATAGCATGGCACTCTTTGACCCAAGAGGATTTTGTTGAATCAGTGTATCATTATCATACTTTTTTACATATCGATTCGAGTACGATTGCATGAAAACAAAAGATACAGTACTGTTTTTCTGTGGAAAGTTTTTCAAAGAACTTTCCCCTGGCGGGCATTTCATTTATTATTTCATTTATTTTTTGCCTTTTTTTTTTCTTTCTTTTTTAATTATTCTGCTACGGCCGCCACCATTTACAACCACTACATACCTCTCTACTTTTCGGCGTTATGGTGAACATCTTTTTTTTTTACAAAACATGGCATGAAAAATCAGACAAAGGGTGTATATAACTCGGCATTGGCGGTCTCTTTGAAAGTTCTTTTTGTTCATATGGGATATTTGGAAGGGGAAGAAAGAAGCAGGGAAAACTGATTCAAGGCACTTGTGGGTCTGGGAAAGGGTCAGGCGAGGCATATTTCTTTTTACGAAAGAGGATATCTTCCATTTTGGTTTTTGAAGCGGGAAAACCAAGAAGAGAGAATTTTTCCGGAGTGGGCGGCATTTGACAAAATGACGGTGTGGCAAGGGGTGTGGAAAAAAAATCAATTAATGTATGAAGACGGGATAGATCTGGCGGCAAAGCAAAACCAAAAAGAAAGATGGGCTGCTCAGAGAAAAAGGGGCGGCTTTGTTTTCGTGAACAAATAAAAAAAAACAATAGAGCATTCTCTGGAGGCGTCTTTTTGCCTTGATTCGAACTTCAAACATGTTACATTTGTCCCACTCTTGTGCTTTTCGTGAGCTTGTTTTTTTGGAAGAAATTTCGATTACTCGCCACTCTTCGGCATTGGTATTTAGAAAATGATACCCTGGGTAAACGGATATGTATGTTCATGTATGTAGTATGCAGGAGTAGAGAGGGGCCAAGCAAAGAAGAAGAAAAAGGGAGGGCCTAGATGCGATGCGACTATGCACTTACATACATTTAATATATGTGAGATGCATTAGTGTTCCATTTTTTCTCTCTTCTTTTTGCCTTATCGGCATTAATAGGTGTCCCGTAACGCTTCAATATCCGCAACTTCCTTAACGGCCTCGGTAGTGAGAATATACGGCGCGTCCTCATCCACGCAGATGCTATCCTCGATGCGGATGCCCATGCCCCTGAAATGGGCCGGCCACCGCTCGTCATCCGGAACGTAGACGCCCGGCTCGACGGTAACGCAGTGGCCCCTCCGTAGAATCTCTCTCCTGCTATACCCTGGGCAGTCATGCACGTCTATGCCGATGTAGTGTCCCACATGGTGGGGGAACAGCTGGTCAATGTTGCCCGTGGTAAGGTTGTTGAATCCGATGCTCTTGAGCTGGTCTACCAGGCCACGGGCCGTGATTCCGTGTATATCCTCGAGCGACAGCCGAGCGGACTCGCGGCAGAGGGAGACGCTGGTGCGTTGGACCTTGAGCACGGCTTCGTAGAGGTCACGCTGGGCCGGGGTGAATTTGCCCGAAGCTGGCCATGTCCGCGAAATGTCGGTGATGTATGTGCCGTACTCGCCGCCGGCGTCGACGAGGATGAGCTCGTCATTTTTGAAGACGTTGTTATTCACGGTGTAGTGAATGCAATTGGCGCGTGGGCCGCCTGCCACGACAGGAATGTAAGCCGGGCCGTCACAGCCATTGATGATGAATTCGTAGTCCAGGAAGGCGTGTAAGTCCTTTTCCTTGACCCAGGATCGCCGCATAGCGTTGGTGATGGCACGACCGGATATTTGGCCGGCCATGCGCATGTTGGTCACTTCTGCTGGGCTCTTGATGACCCGAAGCTTGTTCATAACCGGATACAGGGGCGTCTTGGCAGGGCCGTTGCTGCCGGTGATGAACCGCCATAGCGAATTGTTGGACGCCTTGGCTGACTCGACGTCGGTGTAGATGAGCTTGGCCGAGTTGAGGAGCTTGGGCAGCACTGAGTCGATTTTGTCCATGGACCAGGCCTCGTCTACATTCCACACGTCCTGGGCGGCCTGAACGCCGTTGCGATAACCGGACCATTGCTCTTCTCGGGGGTTCTTTGCTTTGACAAACATATGGAAGAGATAGTCACCCCATTTTGGCCCAGTCTTCTCAATGATGGCCATGGCGTCCGGCTCGTTCCATCCCGTCAGCCAGAGAAAGTTGGTTTCCTGCCGGTAAGGGTGAAATACGGCGCCGGATTTGTACTGAAGAGACGCGGCATGTAGGACAGCGACGCCGCCCTCGGACATGGCGTCGGCGAGAGCAGCTCGACGGTCAGCATATTCCTGAGCGCTGATGCCGGGAGTTACTAGTGTGGTTTTCTCAATTAGCGAGATGCTTTCCTCTTTCTCTTTTCTGTTTCTTCAAACTAGATTCCAATGCCTTCTTTTATGGCTCATTATTCTCTTCATCGTGTGTGAATGCTATAAGAGCTGACGACATCAAATGAGAGTGACAATGAAAGGGTAAACCCACGCTCGCCAGCCTTGAGGATGTGGGGATGTGTCTCATGGACCGGTTGCCCAAACTGCACATTGGCTGCTGATACTACGGAGCTGTACCTCCGCTGAGGCCGCGAGAAGACATGATGCGGTCTTTGATGGGCGGTTTGGGTGATGCCGCAGCGCTGCAAGGGCAGCAGTTTCCGGGATGGCTGGACGAGGCTCCGGAATGATGGCCTTGGGAGCTTCATTTTATAGACGCAGGATAATTTCTAAGGGAATTGAGAGACGGGCTCATGGTCGATCTCCACTGGAACGCCTCTTCTTTTTTTTCGGGCGGTACTCCACTTTGCGCTGTGGTATTCGCTCTTTTACACTTTGATACGCGGAAAGTGAGGCTTTCTCAGCTCTCCGCGTGTTGGGGGATGAGAAATCAACGGTTGATTATGAATATCAAGTGAGATTGGAGAGAGGCTAGCCAGGTGCTATAAGCCAATTGCTTGACGCTGGTCGTGATGGAGTTGAATAAGAGGCTTGCCTTGATCATGTAAGCAAGGAAAGGCGCTTGATGCATACAGTAAACTACCAAGTACGTACCTACATGTGGCTAGTGTGGCAGATGCCCTCCAGCAGCACTGGCTTGGGCACCGGTGGTAGCTGAGCTGCAACCATGTGCACACACTGCGAGCGCGTCTTGCAGCAGCGAACCGCTGTTGCTAGGCACTAACACCAAGTGGTACTACAGCGCTGCAGCGTGTGATATTTTTCTCGTGGCTGCCCCGCCTTTTGGCCGCGTCGTGTTTACAGCACAAAACGAGGGTTTTGGGCATTTGTAAATATTAGATATAATATGTAGCATTTGAATTGATGAGATTCAATTGATTCTTTCTCACACGCACACGTAGATCTCTGCACCTTTAATTAAATTGACTCTAACCCTTGCAGAGAGCGCTATTGTGTGCTGCCTTCTCCATCTCTCCCTTTGTTAATGAGACAGCATGTAGATTTTTTTTGTTATTTTCTGTTTGATGGAGACGGTGGCTAACGCTAACGGGTACCGTGTATATGGGGTAGCATGTTTTATATGGCGTTTAGTGCTAATGGCAATTAGAGCTCCCATTTTGACAACAGAGCTCATGTGCCACCCCGTGATAAATTCTAGTAAAAACATCTGCATTGATGCCAAACTGCATGTTTAATGCATGCAATTTTTCTCAATACTGCAACCACTGTCCACCGTCAAACCATGCTTGTCCTCGTCTTTCTGATATCAGTCCTCAGGTAGGTACTTGGAGCTACCCTATTGCTGCGCTTTCATGCTAAAATGGCCGTTGCTGGTGCGCCGGGCGGGCCCGTGCATGTTTTTGGCAGGGAGGCCAAACCAGGCATAGCGCTGTTGTGCCAAGCGCGAAGGCTCCATCAACACCCTCCTCAAAGCACGCCTCACTGAATTCTTTCTGCACACGCAAAACCACCGTTTCTTTGTCCTCCCCCAAAAAGGCCCTCGCTGCCTCCTCGACAAGCTCTCCAGGCCGCCGAATCTCCTCCCCAAAGGCGTCTCTGGATCTTCAATGTCGGCTTAGCATCCTTTAGCCACCCTCCGCTGCGCCTTTTCCTCCGAGACGTGCTCCGTCCCTGCCCGTCGCGTGCTCGTAACCTCACCAGCCATCTGTCTCCCAGCCCCTCCTCACCGGACCTCTTCTCCGCCGCGGATTTAGCACTTATACCGGGGCATGTTGGTTTTGGGACACGCAGCTCGCGTACATGGCCACCGTTTCTGTTTCTCTGTCCGCATCCTCCAAGGCGCCGTCTGCCCCCGCGGCCATGTCCTCCAAGCGAGCTCCTCTCGCCAGCAATCCCAATGTCGCCAACTCGCCCCTTCGCGCACCTTCAATCTTGGCCGGCTACGCTAAGACTAAGCGTTCCTTTGCCACGGTCCAGCGCGAAGAGCCCTACGGACAGCCCCCGCCAGTGAAGAAGCAGATTCTCGAAAATGGTGCCCAACGTGCCGTACGATCGCCAACGAAGCCAGCGGCTCGCGCACCGACACACATTGTTGTTCCCCGCAACTCGAGTGCTGTCCCGCGACCCGTTGTCAGGGAACGGTCGACTAGAACTGCTACGACTACCTCAACCGCGAGAGCGTCCCAAGCTGTTGACACGGAAAAGGAGCTGTGGAAGAAGCACCACCGGGCCAAGTTCCCGAAAATGGTCTTCTACTTTGAAAGCATCCCAGATGACGTGCGGGCAAAGCTGACCAAGAGGGTCACATACCTTGGTGCTGTATGCTACTCTATTTCGCGCTGAATTTCTCCCAATTGGAAACTATGACGCTGACCTTTTGAATCAAAATAAAAACAGAGACAAGAGCCTTTCTTCTCAATTGATGTTACCCATGTCGTCACGAGTCGACCGATCCCACCTGAAAAGCCAGAGACTGGAGATGCCGAGGCCGAGGCCGAGGCTGAGGCAACTGAAGAGCAGGAGCCTGAAGAGCAGCCCAAGACAATCAACCCGTCTCTCCTTGACAGGAACACTGCTGCGAGGCGAAGACTGCTTTATGATTTCCGTCAGGCTTCATCTTCTCAACTGGACGGCCTCGTGAAACGCAACAAGACAACTCGCAATAATGATGTCTTGCACAAGGCACGAGAGATGGGAAAGAAAATTTGGTCTCTGGATAAGTTTCAGAGCATGCTGGCTGTGCTTCTTGAATCAGAAACCCAAAGCTATAGCGCTCGATCTGCGAGCATGAGAAACCACTATGGCACCAAGGGCTCTCATGAGCCCAACTTGTACCAGCTTCTTCATAATGAGCGTATAAATGGACCGTCTGATCGTGACCCGACTGTCAATACCAGAGAGTTGACATATTTCAAGGGCCCATATGTCTATATCTGGGATATGGACGAGAAGCAGAAGCCCATCATGGTTCGCGAGTACTCCAAGGTTGCGAACAAGGCTGATGGCGAGTGGCCCCAATTCCGCAGCGTCGGAAATGGTCGCTGCCCTTTTGTCGAGGAAATAGATACTACTGAAAGAGACCAGCGAAAGGCACGGGAGCGAGAAAAGGCGCAGCAGGCCAAGAAGGAGGAATCCGTCCAGATTCTCAAAGCCCCCGAAGTCCCTCCCATGAAGCCTGTGACTGTGACTGGCAAACGCACCCTGACACAGATGGAAGATGCTCATAGCCGGGTTCGTGCTAGCATGTCCATGGAAAAGTTCCAGCCGATCAAGGTCACCTTCTCCAGGCAGCCCGTAGCTTTTACTAGTCGCGCTGAGGCTGGCCGTATGTTTGCAGGAGAGCCTGTGGCCTCTGGTATCCAGAATACCATAACATCGGCAATCCGTTCCCAGATGATCTCATCGACATCAGGCATCAACGGCTCCAAGGCTGGAACCAGCAAAGAGGTCCATGGACTGCAGAGGAAGGTCTTGCAGATGGCCAACCCGACTTCGTACGATGCCAGCTCGCGCCGGCCTGCGGAAGTTGCAGCCGACGTCGCATCTAGCCATTCAACGCTAACTCGAACCACCCCCAAGACCATCCCAGCCCAGGACGATGACAGTCAAAAGGTGGAGAAGAAGGCACCTGCCCAGCGCTTGAAGAGCAAGCGAGACCTGAAACCGGGCTACTGTGAGAATTGCCAAGACAAATTCAATGACTTTGATGAGGTAAGAGTTGATCAATCTACAATTTATCAAACCGACTGACTAACCGAATCTTCCAATAGCATATCTTGTCCCGCAAACACCGTAAATTTGCAGAAAATGACGATAACTGGATCGAGTTGGATGCCCTTCTTACACAGCTGAAGCGCATGCCAAAGTTTTCATCCGCTGTTTCCGATGACGAAGGAGGAGACTGGTAACAGCAATGGCGTTTTCTTCTCGATTTTGATCTTGTCCAACTTGAGACCTTATGATGCAACGCGCTGAACCTTTGTTTTGTTTTCCTCTTTCAATTACGCTGATCGTTGCATTCGTTATGCCAACTTGTCGACACTTTACGAAAAAAAAAAATCTTTGGCCACCACACCCACCAATTACATCCTGGGACCCTGGATCATGGGAACCAAGTACCAGGCTTTGAATTTTTCTTTGCATCTCAATCAGATTTGCGCGACATGGCGCAGAAGGCAGTTGTATCAATACGTCACTGACTTGAGCTATACTTTTTTTTTCTTGTTCTTTTTTACTCCCCTTTCATGGTTGTTTATTTTCTTTGTCTCTTTCGGCTATAACGAAACGAAACGACATGTTACTTTTTGGCACCCCGCCAGCACGGTTTGGTATTTTCGAACCCGCATACATAGCAGGAGGCGTTTTTTTCAAGCTCGGGTTTTCTTCTTTTGACAGATGGATGGACTTCTTTCTTGGTGGCCGAGTGGATTACGATAGAGGAGAAGCTGAGCGTGGTCTGGGTTATCTGATAGAAAGAATTGGAATGGTTTGCGGACTGACGCAAAATTGGCACTAATGAATGGACTGGACCGAAGCGACTTGCGAGGCCTTGACTGGAGGCGAAGGGGAGGGGAGAGGCGTGATGGTATAGTCGAGCAAGACATGCCTTCAAGGGAGGTTGGTTGATGGGAGACTTCCTCGGGGCGTATGTTACAAAAATTCATGTATATTGTAGCTGGCATGTTACAATTCACGAAAGTGTATAAGCAAAGGAGAGTCCGGAGGCGTCGATTTGCACGGAACGGACCGGTATTTATGACTTGGGATAGCATTTTCATGATAGACGTGTAGGTAGTAGTAACAACAGAATTCAAAAATTAAATACATACTATGGGTCTGGCCGAGTTGTTGGATGGACCTCACTTGTGCGTGTACATACACTGGTGACGTGTATAAGAGCACAGTGTACGGTCGTTGTAATGCAGGGGGGTATATTGCGTATATACACTGTGCTACGCACAGTAACGAGGAAGGCAGCCGCATATGAGCTGCAGGCTGCAGCAAGCCTCACCTTCAGCATCAACTCTCATCTCACATGTGCCAATACCTCATGTAGATGCGGCTTTTGTTATTTCACTTTTGTTTTGCTAAGCGATTATACACCTTCATTTAAAGAGAAACTAAGCCGGCACAGCCAGTATTTCTCTCAGCCATGGACCCCTCCGACTTACTCCTCTCCCCGCCGTCTCATCCCGCCTCACCCATGCCAGACGCAGACTCGGACACGAACAACAACAGCAACCGAGATAGCGGCGCGGCCTCGCCTGAGATCCCCCTAACGCTGAGCGCGTCGGTGGTGCTGGCCGACCTGCCACGAGACGCTACAGCGGCGCTGGCCAGCGCTGGCGGGTTCCCTCCTACGAGCAAAGTGGTGGTCAAGTTCAAGGCCGTGGGGTCGGCGCCGGCGCTGCAGCAGGACGTGTGCAAGATCTCAGCGGCGCGCAAGTTTGAGGAGGTGGTGAGGTATTTGCGGCGGAAGCTGCGGTGTAAGGACACGGACAGCGTGTTTCTGTATGTGAATAGTGCGTTTGCGCCGTCGTTGGATGAGGTGGTGGGGAATTTACACCAGGTGAGTTTTGACTGCACATATCTACGATAAGCGGAGGGACAAGGGAATTCCATTTGCTTTTTTGTTCAATTTTATTATTTGATCAACAAGCGAAAATACTAACGATCGGAACCAGTGCTTCAAAAATGCTCATGATCAACTAGTTGTGGCCTATTCCATAACTCCAGCATTCGGATGAGAAAACCAAAAAGCTTCTCCCTCCCTACTTGCTGCCCAACGTGGGGTATATCTCTCTTCTATTTCATCATCATTATTGCCATCTCCTTTCCATTTCCCTCTATTTCTCTCGGAAATATCGTTAGAATCCCCCAATATGCCCGCGCATATACATATACACAAGAAGATAATCTATAAACTGGCTGAAAGAACATACATTAAGCCAAGAAAGAAATTCAATAAAGCAAAGAACGCCGCTGCTTTATGCTCTCAATCTGCGCCCTTCATCTCCCCTTATTTTCTTTTTCTTTACAAGTCCTTTGCTGCTTTGGCAAATAACTCAAATTCCTCGGCGGACATTGGGTAGGTGTGCTCTGGAGCAGGGAACTGCTTGCTCTTGACCTCGTCCCGGTAAGCCAAGACTGCTTTGGCGGATTCGCTCCAGATGTCGCCATACTTCTTGACAAACTTGGGCATGAATCTGCCGGGAGGAAAGTTGCCAGTCAGGTCGATTTGGACCAGCACCTGGCCGGAACAGCCATTGCCAGCGCCAATACCGATGGTGGGGATGGATAGTTTTTGGGTAATCAGGGTGGCAACTTCAGCAGGAACAGCCTCCAGAACAACAGCATAGGCTCCAGCTTCTTGGACAGCGAGGGCATCTTCCAGAATACTCATGGCTCCAGAGGACGTCTTGCCTTGAACACGGAATCCTCCGAGAGCATTTTGGCGCTGAGGTGTGAGACCAATATGAGCAAGGACTGGGATGCCAGCGGTGGTGATCTTGCGAATGGTGGGAGCAAACTCCTTGCCGCCCTCGAGCTTGACGCTCTGTGCCTTGCCCTCCTTGACGAAGCGGATGGCAGTGGCCAGGGCTTGTTCTGGAGAGATTTCATAGGACCCCATAGGAAGGTCTCCAACCTACCAAGTTGTGTTAGTCGATGTGATATTGGAAGAAGAAGAAAAAAAAAAAGAAACTTACAGTGAAAGAACTTTTAGCAGCCCGTGCTACTGATCGACAGTGCAGCAGCATATCTTCAACCTCGACTTCGTTTGTGTCTTCCATGCCCAGTGCAACCATGGCCAGGCTGTCACCCACCAGGATGATGTCCATGCCGTTCTGGTCGGCAACATAGGCACTGGGGAAATCGTGTGCGGTGATCATGGCAATAGGCTCTCCCCTTTGGTACAGCGACTTGATGGTGCTCATGGTGACCTTTTTGCGAGCAGGCCCGGACTGAGTGCCCATGGGAGAGTGAGAGCTGTACCTCTTTTGATGGAATGATGACGCATTGTGGGTGGCATTGGGAACATGAGGGCTTGAAGAAGGGAGATAGGAGTGTGTTAATGAGGATGAAGACGCAGCGACAGCAGACCTGAGGCTGTTGTTGAGTCGCGTGCTGCTGCGAGCGAGCGCCGCACACGATCTGGCCGAGGCTCCGATCGGGAACATGGCTTCTCCAAACTTGGAAATTGACGTGGTATTATGTATTATGGGGATGCGGCGGGTTCTCTGCAGGTACTGCGCAGCGCCGATACGTATGTGACAAGTACTAGCGAGGTACCTGTGGAAAAGAGTGGGACAAGAGTGCAAATGGATGTTAGGACTAAGCACGGAATGAACGCAGAGCAAAGAAAATAAAAATATTCTCTGACGGCTCCGGATTGCTTGAGCAGTCTTGAGCGATGATGAAGATGAAGATGATGATGAAGTAAAACGGGGAAGAAAAGAGGCAGCGAGGGCGGACGAAGCGCTTTTTTAAAAAAGTAGTGAATGAGGCATGCTGGTTTTTACGATGTAGAATTGAGTATCTTGGAAATCAAAACGAGCCGGTCTTGTGTGTACTGGGCACTTTTCAGCATCCCTTGTTAGTGCTACCGTTGCGAGTACGGGCAAATGGGTGTAAGAAGCAACAAGAGTACGAAAAGGAACCGACGCCCGATCCGGGGGCCAACAGGGGACTGCGAGTCTGATTCCAGGCAAAATCGACTATTTTCTTTTCCTCTTTTCTCTTTTCGAGCACTGCTTAGTGCCCAGGATGGCAGATGGTACCTTGTCTGGTTAACTCGGCACGGTGCGAAGAGGATAGAAACTTGGTTTAACCGAGGCACCTTGTTGCGTTTTCGACACCCGGACCGCGGCCTCGCCGTTGCGGTGGATGCGAGAGCCTTGTGGTAAGCCTTTGGTTTGAATATATAATATGTACACACGAATAAAACCAAAGGATGAGGATGAGAATCTGATGATGCTGATGCGGGTTGTGGTCACGTTTGGGAGCGTGAGAATTTGACTTACATGCACAAGCACGCACGGGGCACAAGGGCGACAGAGACATGCATAGTATTTCGTGTGATGATTATGGCCTAGGAAGGATCTGGCTTACATGGAGAGCACATCCGCCTTTCCATGCTTCCACTAATCGAGTTTGCCTCGTGGGGTTTTCGGCTGGTTGCCCGATAAGGCTGTGTGGCTGGATTTGGAGTTGGCTCTGACGTGGGACGTTCGCTATGACGACGGGTGCAGCAGCCCGTGACTGAAGGGATCGATCCAAGGGCGTGTTGGTGCTTATTGCATTGTTGCATTGTTGGAGTCTACGATTACATACGAGTACATACGCATAGCCACTCGAATGGGTAACGATATTATGTTAAACTTTTGTTTTGATACTGTATTCATATTCCAGCACAAGGCTGGTTGATGTTGGTAGCACTGCTCGGCATGTACAAGCCAATATTGCTGTTGTACAGTATGAGCTGACATTCCCCTTCAGTGCTAGATCATGCACACACATGCCCAATAATGCTCCCCATTAAACTCGCGCCAGCTCGACGCTGCACACACTCAGCTGACTCGTCGGAATTCCGTATCAGTAAAACCGCCCCAAATGGCGCAAACCATGCTGCCCGACCAGACCCCCCAACGGGGCAATGCGCTGGGCCGTTTGCCGTCGCGCTGCCAATGTCTCAGCTAGCATCTCGGCACCTTTCCGCTAAATCCTCGGCGCCCTCAGCGCTGCTGCAGCCGCTGGAAGCAAAATTGTTAGCGGTTAGCCAGCGGTCCCCCTCGTGACTCTTACAGCGGGGAGGGGCGCCTAGAGCCTAGCAGAGCAGAGAGGGGCTCTGTTGGAGGGAGTGACAAGACTGACAACTTGGCGTCTGTCTTCCCCGGAAACTCAAACCTGCTTTTTTGCTCTGCATCACATACAACTGACGACTTGGCCCGACCATCGACTGATTTGGCTTCCAACCTCCCTTTGAAAACGCGCTGCACAGACCCCTTGTCTTGTCCTTTGAATTTACTTTCCTCTTTATTCTCCTCCTCTCCCAGCTCCCCTCTTCTTCGTCTTCCGCCGCCGAACCAACCCCGAGCATCTCCAATACACTGTTGCGAGCCCGCAACTGCGACGCTACTGCACGTCACCACGATCTCTGGCTACGCCAGGAGCCACACCCTCGAGAAGGCTCAGACACAATAAGCCTTATATCTCCACATATTTTTTTTTAATTCCTTTCTGCAGCCGCGGCACGAGTCCCTGGACAGCCGCCCATCATGAGCAGCCCACGCCGTCGGATTGAGACTGATGTAAGTCATGAGCCTGCGACAAGTTCCCACTTGGACGACCCGGCAGTTTGGGGGCTAACCGAATGCTTGTCTTCTGCTTTGGGGGATTTTAGGTCATGAAGTATGTTTCTCCAGAATAATTAGAATGCAATTTGTATTGCTGGGGGCCGTCTGACCAACTAACAACCTTGCAGGATGTACGAAACTGCCCTCCAATCGAGAACCACCTCCCTGTGCCACCATTGGCCGGCTAACATGACTGTCAACCAGGCTGATGAGCGATTACGAAGTGACGCTCGTCAATGACAACAGTAAGCAGCAGAAACCGTGCTACTCCTTGTTACAAGAGCTTGATCGACGGTAATCAACCTGAGGAGACTGGTTGCTAACTGACTCGCTACAGTGTAAGCGTCATCCGACATATACGCCACGCCCTCGTTCCTCCCCTGCTCGCACTGACCGAACCGCAATAACAACGTTGCATCGTTAACAATGATCTTCATAGGCAAGAGTTCTTTGTTAGGTTCAAAGGCCCATCAGAGAGTGAGTTGGTTCCCGCATTGCGCCGCCCAGGGAAAGAGAGGGGATTCGACATGTCTGTGTCACTGCAACTAACACGATTTGGCAGCCCCATTCGAAGGCGGCCTATGGAAGGTGCACGTCGAACTGCCCGATACGTACCCATACAAATCTCCTAGCATCGGATTTGTGAACCGCATCTTTCACCCCAATATCGATGAGCTGTGAGTGTGCACCAATTGGGAAGATTTTCCGTTAGGAAGGAAGAGGTGACGTTGAATTTGGGGGGTTATTTTTTGTTTTCGGTTGCTAAGATTGCGGTGAATTGGAAAATAGGTCCGGGTCAGTGTGTTTGGATGTCATCAACCAGACATGGTCTCCTATGTTCGATATGATCAACATTTTCGAGGTCTTCCTGCCACAGCTACTCCGATATCCTAACCCGACGGATCCGCTTAACGGGGAAGCAGCAGCTCTATTGATAAGGGAACCTAAGAGCTACGACGCCAAAGTCAAAGGTACGCAATTCGCCAGAGGATGAATCAAGGCTGGGATTAGAGGGGTATAGTATGCTGACATGGGGGTCTCTTGCAGAGTATGTCCAGAAATACGCCAATAAGGATATGGTGGACGAAGCTGGTGCCGAGAGCGAGGACGATGATGATATGTCCTCCGTGGCGAGTTTTGGCGACGACGATGACGAAGAACCCGCTGGCCAAATGGACGACGTATAAGAATGATGGCATCCCCTTTTTGTTGCCAGGGTGGGCTTTTCGACGATAACCGTCACCAACTATCGATTTATACAAACCATAGCAATTCAATCATAAACAAACGGCGTCTCATTTGGGATTATTCAGTCAACAGGCGAGCCAGAGCAACGGGAGTTCTTTTCTTGACATTGGTTTTCAACTTTTCTTTTTAACATACATCGAAATGGAGGAATCACGCAAGCCTCCCACATTACTATTCTATGTCTTATTGCCGGCTGCCTCTTCTAGCCTCGCGATGCAGAAAGAGAAAAGGAGAGACTGTGGGGGAGGTAGAGGCAGATCCGGCGTGGGAAGAAGACGATTGAGATATTATCATCCGCGGTTTGGGCCACATTTGCTCTAGAGTTGGGCACATGTAGGTAGTTATTGAATGGGAGGAGATGAAGGGCTTGGTGAGCAGACCAGTAATGAGAGGATTGGTCAAAATATGTTGAATAGGAAATCGTCTAGAACGCGGAGTACTAGTACTGTGGAATAGTTTGAATTCATTTTGATTAAGCAAAGCCAACAATTGGGCTAATTCTATGAAAAGGGGTATCTTGAATATCTAAATAATATGAAAGGTCCAATCTCTTTAACCGGGGTTCTATCCATGCCCATTATTAACGCCATAAACCCTCCCAAACAGAAAATTGTACAAAGTAAAGAAGAGAGTGGATTCGCACACTTTAATGTTAATCAGAATCATACTCCACCAATCCTGCAGTTGATGTCGACGCCGGCGCCGACACCATCACTTTAGCCCCCGGCTCTTCAGCATATTTCTCGTCATCACCAGCTTCACCATTGATCCGTTTCCTCTTCTTGACGATGCCAAGAGAGACTCTATTCGTAGCTCTGTCGCCACCGCTGAGAAAGGGGTCCTGCGCCGCTCGCGTGTTGGATATAAACTCTGCGACAAACGTCTCTTTCCTCCGGGATGCTTCTTTTTCGGCCTTTGGTCTTTTGTCCTTTATAGACGAGGATGTTTGTTTTTGTGCTGCTGCTGCTGCTGCTGCTGTTGATTCTGTATTTGTTGATGATGATGATGTCGCAAACAAAGGCTTCGACAACGCCTTGATACCTCCATCGCCGTCCCTTTCTGCTTCTTCTCCTCTGGACCCGAAATCCACCAGCGCAGCCCTCTTCGCATCATCCTCCCTCTCCGGCAGCAAATCTATCCCCAGCCCCATTCTATCTTTCAAGTCTTCCGTTGCCGCCGCTGCCTTTTCCCTCTCTTTCCTGCCTACTCGAAAGGCCCTTCGCAGCCTCTGGTTCTGCGCATACGGGTCGTCCCAGTATTTCCTCGACAAATCCGTCAAGTCATCGATCCGCTCCGTCGCCAGCTTCAGCATCTCCCGATCCGCAATCGTCTTCTCCAAGCTCGCAAAGGCATTCCTCCTCAGCGCCTCCCTCTCCTCATCCGTCATGATGGCATTCTCGCCGCCGCCTTCTTCCCCCGGCAAGACCACCTTATCCTCGCCGGTGTCGCGCTTCGCCGCCCCCTCCACGACAACATACGCCGTGTTCTTCGGATCGGTGCGCATCTCGATCCACCCGCCACAGTCGGCATGGCGGAAGCGAAAGCTCCATATCGGCGTGGTGTAGTAGCTGCCCGCGCGCTTCTTCTCGGCGTTGAAGCGCACGCCCTGGCCGATGATGGTGGGCTTGGGGCAGTGCGCGCACCAGATGGGGTAGGGCATCTCGAAGCGCACGGTGAGGATGCCGTGCGAGGCGAGCTTGGAGGCGCGGTGGCCGAGGGGATGCTTCTTGTTGAGCTTGTTGCCGGAGGTGGTGCCTTCGAGGTCGGGGGGGACGTAGCGTCCCATGTTGAAGCCCTGCATGGTGGGCGAGTTCTTTCTTGGTTTTGTTTCTCTGTGTGTTTGCTTGATCTATTTGTTTGTTTGTTTGTTTGTTTGTTTGTTTGTTTGTTTGTTTGTTTGTTTGTTT
>KQ479148.1:158560-183433 GCA_000331835.2 Trichoderma hamatum GD12
TTTGTTTGTTTGTTTGTTTGTTTGTTTGTTTGTTTGTTTGTTTGTTTGTTTGTTTGTTCGTATTTGAGAGAGGCGCGGCTCTGGTGATGGAACTTTCTTGGAGGTTTGTGCTGGTGGAGAATAAAGAGGCCAGGCTGAAGCAAGGTTGGCTGCCGTGTGGGGTGGCTTGATGGATGGATGGCGATACGTCACTCGGTTGCTAAAAGGGACCCCTGGAAGAGGCAGTGGGGGCGCATCCTAGCGCATTTGGAGTTGAAGCAGCCTCGGTGTCCACCAGCTACAGCTGTTTGGGTGGTAAAACTCGACTGTGTATAGAGAAAAATTAATATTATTAGGCATGTATCTAGAATGAACAAGTAAACATGAATATTGGGGTAGTCACGGATGTGAATTCGTATTCGCTAGTTTGAAACCATACTCTATCAAGTAGTTATAAATCATACTAGGCCAATGTCCAACTTGTAAGTTGTTTTAAACTCATATTCGTATGAATGCTTGTATTCTCTATTCACTTATACTGCTCTAATCTATACTCGCTACCCTTTCCTAACTACTAACTGACCAGCTCGGCGGCCTATCCTTCAGATCCGTCCCCCACTTCGACTCCTTCGCCCCCAGTACCAACTCCAACGTCCACCCCTCAGTGAAAAACTCATGTCCAATCCATGATTTCGTCCACGGCTTCCCATTAACCTTTGCACTCTGAATATAGATATTCTTATAAGAAGCATCAAACCCAACATTCCTCACCGTGGCAGTCTTGCCCGTGATGGGATGCTTGATGCTAATCTCCTCGACAAACGGCGGCGAGATCAAGTACACGTTCTGTCCCGCAACGGGGAACAAGCCCATGACGGAAAAGGTGAGGAACGCGCCCATGGCACCGGAGTCGTCATTTCCGGGGAGGCCACCTGGAGATGAGTTGAAGGACTTTGGAATGTACTGGTGGATGCGTTCGGTTGAGAGCGCTGGCCGGCCGGTGTAGTGGTAGAGGAAGACGGTGAAGAAGACGGGTTCGTTGGAGATGTCTGCCAGGCCTGATGTGTGGAAGAAATCCAGTCTAGAAATCATGGCATCGTCGCCTCCGAGAAGAGAGATGAGGGATGAGACTGAATGGGGGACGTAACTTAAATTGGGTGTTAGTTACGGCTCACAATGCTGTTTTTTTCACCACTTACAAGAGATATTGCCAGATACTGGCTTCAAACGTTTCGCTAGGATTGGTTGTCAATGAGCAAAAGCCCGCGAGTGCAGAACACGCAATCGGATCCTGAAATCCCCATGTTCCGTTGAGATATTTGGGCTGGAAGAAACCTTTAAACCCGGTATCAGTTCCGTTAATAAATGAAGTCTGGTCGGCTTTCCAGATATTCTTCCAGTTCATGCTTCGCCCCTGGTACTTGGTTTGCAAATCACGCCTGCCCAATCCACCGGCTAGTTCTGAGAGGCAATAGTCATCGTACGCATACTCCAGTGTACGCGAAATGCTGCGAGAGTTGGTTCCGAAGCCATACGGGTCAAAGTCCAGGTAGGGGATGTAGTTGAGGTTCTTCCAGCTGTGGAGGCCTCCGCGGCCGTGGTACGACCATTCATGTGGCTCGTTCTCGGCGTCGGCCATGACTGCCTCGAGGGCGAGCTCCCAGTCGATTGTTGTGCTGAGGTTCTTGACAAATGCGTCTGTGATGACTACGTCGGCATTGGAGCCTCCTTGGGTCCAACCTTTGCAGAGAGACATGCGACAGTCTGGCATCCACCCTTCGTGTTTATAGATGTCGAGTAGAGCCTCCACCATCTGAGTCTGAGCATGAGGATCGAGGATTGTCAGGAGTGGGTGCTGGACACGGAAACTGTCCCAGATGCTGTGGACACGAATCATTACATTGGGTTAATATGTCGGTCTGGGAATAAAATATATATATATAAAAGTGTTCTAGAGTCCACTTACCAGTAGAAGGAATCAAAGTACGGCTTATCACTGTGCCAGAGCGGATTCTCGCCTGTGTAGTTCTGCGGCGAAATCATGTTGCGATACACGCCGCTCCAGAAGCTCGTCAACAGATCGTCCGTCGCGCCGCCACTCTTGATAGAAATGGGGCTCAGCTTGTCTTCCCAGGCCTTTTGAGCATTACTAACAAGCGAGTCAAAAGCCTTCAGAGGGCTGGGAATTTCCTTCTGGGCGTTTCGGCAAGCTTGTTGGCTGCTGATGTAGCTAATACCCATCCGGACTGTTACGGTGCCGTCGCTAGGAGGATCTAGACGGACGAAGCCGCCGCCTTCTAGGAAGAACAGATTGAAGCCGCGTGTAAGGAAGACCTCTTTCGGTTCTGTGCCCGCTCTGTTATTCACCCAGACACCAGTTTCGTGGATGTTCGAGCCGAAGAAGTCAGCACAGAAATGCATCACGTATGATCCAGCACCGAAACTGGGCAGAAACGTGCCATTGCCAGTCATTCGACCCGACTTCTCGTCGACCTGGATAGAGGCATTCTGTCGGCTCTGCCACAAGTCTGTCAAATCCAGCAGGATCAACGGGTGGTTTTTGCTGCTTTGCTTAGGGAACGTGAAGCGATACAGCGCCGCGTGCTGCGAGACCGTCATGTTCGCTACAACTCCCGACTCCAGCTGCAGGCCAAAATGCCCCGGCCGAGCATCAACAGAGCCATTGACATAATGAAGCTTCCTGTCGCCGATGCGAAAGTTGCAATTGTCCAGCACGTCGTCGGGGCAGATCTGCGGGAACAGCGGGAAGTTACCCAGACTGGGGTTCCCTCCAGTGCCGCTGTCGTGGACGCTCGAGAAACCGACGACGTTGCTGCCATCCAAGCCAAAGCCTCCGGTGTTTTGGCCGTCCACATCGGCGGATGCTTTGGCGAGGCCGTAGGGAAGCGTTGCTCCGGCAAAGGTATTGCCGCCATTGGTGGTTCCAATCAGCGGGTCGACATAGGACAGGCCATTGCTTGGTTTCTGGCTTGTAGGCGGTGCTGCATAGACAGGCACGCTGCCTAAGAAATTGAGAGAAACGAGGAGCTCGACACTTGGACGCATCTTTAAAAGAGAGGCCCAATTGAAGCGCCCACAGCCCCAGATTGCAGAGGAATGAGGGTTTGAGGGTTACATCAAAGAGAGCGACCCGGGGGAAGGAAGACTCGGCGGATGCCGTTATTTGTACAACCTTTCGTCCAACACCCATGGCCGAAGAAACGCGGGGAGAAGTTGGCCGAGACGGCTCAATGCAACATCACGCATAATGTCTATCCATGAGTTGCCCTGCCGATTGCTGCACATGAGCCGCTACAGAAACACGACGTCAGCGATCTGCACGACTATGCTATGCATGTTGCCCTGCTGTAGAAGCGTGTCTTCAGACTCTAGAAATCGCAATTCTTCCGACGGTTAGAAGCACAAATCGATCCAAAAGTCTCCACTGACTGTGGATGATGGTGAGAGTTTCTCGCATGGTTATCGTGACCCCGCCTTGGGCGAGAGGAGCACTAATAGCTGTTGTGAAGCTCAGTTGCCTATTGTAGACAAGCTGGCCAACCAAAGAGCAGGGGGTGACGGCGCTCGATCGGAGGTTATGATGTTTATAGCTTGGCACGGGAGCTTCTGTGAGCTTGGGAATCTTTGAGCTTCTTGACATAATCGATACTATCGCGTTGAGACTATAGATAATTGGGGTGCAATGCATAGGATAATTTCTCCATTGTTACTGTTTCCGCATCTCCTAAATTGAAAATCGTGTCATTCCATCGTCATAATTCATGTATATTATGGCTAAATCGAATTAATAAAAAGTGCCGCCTCGTATTCCCGGATTCGTCTGTTGTGCGAGACTATAGTGAACTAAATCTTATATAACTCTAAACCTAAGCGTCCTTTTTAGAATCTCAAAGTGGATATTATCGTATTTCTCGGTAGAAGGGAAAAAGAAGAAAAAGAAGAAAAAGGAGGAGCCAGAGGAAAATCCAGTGTGGGCGTCTAATAGCCCCCAAAATAGAAAACTCAGACCGCATAGGGTGGTTTGTACGACGTTGTTATTCGTGATTGGAACTATGACATCTCAAAATTGCCATCCTCATTCGGTTTGCCAATGATTGGTTCGAACAGAAGTGGTAGATATTCGGCGGCATCTTTCCCAAAGGCAAAATCGCCAGGTTTAACCTTGAACATTTCGGCCTCGTCTTCCGCCTCCGGATTGATCGTGACTATGCGCGCGCCTCGCTTTCTTGCCTTGTCGATGTAGCCAGCAGCCGGATAAACCTGTGCTGATGTGCCAATAACGAACATGAGATCCTTTTGAAGCCATCAGTGAAAAAGAACGTAGGAAAGACAGCGCTAGAGTATCTATACGTACCAGTGGCTCAGTGTTCATCCACGCCGATATGTCCATCATCATGGCCGAGTCTAAATCTTCTCCAAACCACACCACGCCGGGACGCTGCAAGCCCCTTTGGCATTTGGGGCACTTTGGCAACTCGTCCTCGGTGATGTGCTTGACACGATGGTACGGGTCTAGTAGTGGTAAGGGTTCGCCATTTGGCATGTCTACCGAAGCAGGGGCGAGCGCAGCACAAAAAGGATCGTCAAAGTTTCCCTTCTGTATCCAGTCACAACTCTCGTTGGAGCATTTGATGTCGTACAGGGAGCCATGCAGACACTTTAGCTGGGAAGAAGGATGCTCAGCCCGCTGTGAGAGGTCTAGATGGCGGTACATGTATGGGTTAGCCAACTTATAACGTTCTCGCCATCACATGTTTAGCATATAATAACTCAACTTACTGTCAACGTTTTGGGTCAGGCACATAAAGTCCAAATTCCGTCTCGCCAGCGCCGCCAGGGCTTTGTGCCCCGGGTTTGGCTCTGCCTTGAGCCCCAAGTGTCTGCGGTAGGCGTAGAACAGCCAGACCATGCCCGGGTCCGTCCTGAACGCCCGCACGGTTGCCAGACTCGTGGCATCGTAGTTGCGCCAATACCCACCGGCGCCACGAAAGGTGGGCAGGCCGGATGAGGCCGATAGCCCGGCCCCACTGAGGGCGAGCATTCGGCGGCTGGACCGAAGCACTTGGTGGAAGGCCTCGACGTCGTTGTGCGGTGCCATGGTGCTCTAGTGGGGTGTAGTTTTTTGTTAATTCTACTCTATTCTTCACAAAAGAGTCTAACAAGCAGGACGTCGATGAGAAAGGGCGAAATAGAAGAGCAGCGGCGAGCGAGCGACGATGAAAGAAACGGGCTCGGATAAGACCCGGAGAGGGAGAACGTGAGAGGGAGCGAGCGAGAGTAGTGGGCGACGAGGATATGTGGGAGGGGATACAAAGGAGGGGAAGTGGCCAGACGCAGCAGCGGTTGGAAGCCTGGACAGAGACGCAGGTCGCTGCAGCAAGGCGGCTCAGTTGAGGCACGAGGCTGGCTACAGCTGGGCTGGTGAGGCTTGCATGCACGTAAGGCACCAAAAAATCAGGCGTTCGATCGAGTCTTCGTTGGAGCACAAAAGGCCGTGTGAAAGAGAGCTTTGCATGCCGGGTGTGGTTCTCGGTACTTGATTGCTGCAGCCTTCTCTGCCGCCAGAGCCCGTTCCTGCGACCTGGCTAGGCACGTCATGCCCTGCCGTGGGGCGCTGTCATCGATTCGACAGGTGGTGTGTAAATCCGGCATGGGGGTGCTCCGCAGAATACTGCGAGAGTTGAGGTGATTGGCCGGGATGCTGCTCCGTTCGCTGTAGGAGATTGATTGCTTGACTGACGAACGCTGAAAATATGCTATTCCTGTATGCACGTGCCCAGATCGTCCAAGATGGCAGCTGTTGTTCTAGGATGCCCCCGGCATACTTGAACTATTTCATTCAGTCTGTTTTGTTGCCCACACGCCAGGCTTGGCCCTGAAACCCATCTTCTGCAGACTGGACAGATTCCCCAGCCATCGTTCTATATTTAGCGATTCCTGGGTGAGGACGCGAAGAAGAGAAGAGGGCCCTGCTTTTTGGGGGGAGTTTGGTTCAATCAAAATCGTGCCCACCCGGCACTTACTTAAGCCGCCAAACCTTAAATGAGCCAGAACGGGCTTGGCCCTCCCAAGTACAATATAATGTGCGACTATCTAAGGTAACCTCCAATACAGGTAAAAGGCAAAATGGCTGTCGCGGGTTGTGTATGGCTTATGCCAAGATTGTGATAGTGGTGATGCATTTTCAGCTGGCCTGTGGATTCATCCAAATCTCCCTTGGTAACGAATGCTAGTTGGAAGTGGCTCAGCAAAGCAATGCAATCAACTAACGGGGTGGCATCATGTATAACATTACAGCATTCTGGATACAAAAAGTATTTATTGAATTCTTATATTTAATCCGTAAGAGGATGGCCGAGCTTAAACTCCCTTTGTAGATGACCAAGTCAGTCGGTGACAATACAGCCGCATCTTCCATTTGAACTCAAGGCAACTGAGACAGCATGGGTTTAAACACTACGCGAAAAGCCTGGTAAAGGTTAGCAGCACTTCGTCATAGTTATTAGGTTGCATCTATACCATTAAAACACTAATCCATCGTCAAAGCCTTGTTTAAACATGGCAGAGTAGGAATCACATTGGGGGTTTTTATGGACCCTCTTACATTCACTAATCCCAACGAGCAACTATTTACATTCTAAGCACGAGGCTACTTAGTATGATCCAAGTTCGCAATGTTATAAATGTTCTAAATGTAAGGGGGGGAAGTATTATTACAGATCAAGGTGAAAGGTGAAGTTTATAGCTTCCAAGACAAACATGGAAGGCTCTCAGGTCAGCTAGAGAGGATAACTCACATAATATACAGGTAGCTAGTATCCCAAAATGTCCACTTGTATCAACACGGCTCCCGCAGCGGAAAGTTCTGGTAGAGTATAATTGCATGTAAGTAGTTCTACCGAACATGGTGTCGTCTCTCGAGTCACTGCCAAAAGGATCGGCCACGTAGTCGGATAAGATCTTCATTCATTAATGAACTGGGTTTACTGTACCATCCCAAAGCTCCCGTCAATAGCAGCTTCACCCATTCTTAGACAATGTATGGAGATCCGTTCCTTCAACCTACTCTCCCAAGTGAAAAGAGGCAATGTTAAAATTGGTTCTGCGATGAGCACATATCTGGCTATCCAGCAATTCTGACCTATACACACAGTAACTTTCAAGTATAGTTGCCTCCTTCACATCTCAATCTCCATTCTACTAAAAGAAAAAATAGCTATCCAACAACTGAGGTGCTAGAGCATGATTCTAAGCCTAATTACAGCAGCAAATTATCTCAAACATGTCTTCTAATATTCATTCTTCAGTAGTCAGCGAGAATCCAGAAATCAAGACCCATGGCATGTTCATTCTGCTAAATTGGAATGGTAACAGGTGTAACAGAAAAGGCAAACGTCATCGCGTTGTTGCTGCAGAGCAAGCTATAGCATGTATGATGTCAATATTGAAGCAGAAACATCCTATTTTTAGCTTTATTGGTTAATATTCTACAGAATTGCAGTACTTGTTTAATACAAGAATGTAGCATTACGATCTGCAAGCTGCATTTGCATCTCTATAGTGGCTTGTTATCGTTTAGTATACTTCATTTTATCTTTCTCGCCTCCGACCATATCATCGCCATATATGTAAAAGTTGGGAATTCAACTATCAGTGTTTTTTTATAGACAATTTACAGAAGACAAAAATACGAAGTGGTTAAATGGGAAGGGGGAAACTGTCTGGGCATGAGCTACGCCTTGTATTGTTATTATCATCATCTGTATCATTTCCAATAAAGTTGCGTGAGAATTGTCTTCAATGATTGGCTGTCCGACCGGAGTAAGATATTGGATATCCCCAATAATGGGACGCAAAAATAAGATGCAGGTAGCTACCCGAGAGCTTGACAGTTGGAGATGCGTCATGGAGCATTTTGTGGCCCCTAATGACGGGGTAATCTCGAACAACAGGAGCAAGAATTCGGCTCAACTGCAAGAAAGTACTTACTCATGGACTATCTACCAAGTATCGACTATTATTTATGAGTGATATGTGCTAAATTGTAACCTAATCTTGGTAGATGCAGGTGTATCTAGCCATAGGCAACTGAGACCCAATACTCCATATAATATAATCTGCTCTCTGAAAACCATGGGCACGTCAAACTCCTCCCTGTGAAACGTGCCACAGATGTCGGCCCTTTCCGTAACCGAGAGCTCAGCCATATTGCCGACTAGACTACCAAGGGGTTGGGAGATACAAAATCTACAACAACAAATCATGGCAATAGCGGCAACGAAAGCAGACTCGCGTCAAATTCAAGCGAAACATGGGCTGAGACAATTTGCCGACACCAACCGAAGCCTAGCTTCAAGGGAGGGCGTAGCAATAGGTTACCAATGCCTACCAGGTGCCAAATGTATAATACGATACGACGGCCAAATTGTCGATTTGGAAGAGGGAAGGGAAAAAAGCTTGTACCAAGCGGAAGAGGGGGGGTTCGGCGAATACGGCTTATTGGTTTCTTGGGGGAAGCAGCTTGAATCCATTATCACGAGGTTAAAAGGGCAAAAAAACTAAGCCTTATGCGAGCTTTAATAATAGCATCCCTCGCCAATGACTGAGTCCAATATGCTGATTGTCGCAGACAAGTGGCCCCAAAAAGGGCAACCCGCGATGCTAAAGCCGTCTCACTCACTCGCCCTGCAGGATCAGCCATTCACAGAGCAAGAGGGCAGGAAAAAGCGATCACAGCCCACTTTCATCATCCAAAACAAATCCTGCGCTCCCCCGTCTGAGCGGGAAGACAGACGGTGGTGCTTGAGAAGCGTTTCGTGTTGCGGAGGGCAAAATGTCTGAAACACTTCCGGATAAGATCTTAGGTTGTCGAGCCAATGTTTGAAGATGATCGCCCGCGACACCTTGGCAGAAAAAAGAAGAGGGACAGATGAGCCCGCCTTTTTCTTTTATTCTAATGCCCCTTGTCCTGGGAGAAGTAAAGAAGGAGAGAGAGAAGAAAAAAGGGCTGCCTGTTGTCTGTTACACAAATAGAAACAACGGGATAGCTGACTCGAAGAAACGAGCCATATGCGGTCATGCCCGACCACGGACAAAAAAAAAAAAAAAAAAAAAAAAAAAAAAAAACAGTCGACAGGTCACCCAGTAGGTATAGTAATATGGAGTCAGCAAGCCCCAGCGGTGAGGCCGTGAATACGAGATACACGGTGGCAGCGAGCAACACGCTTCGAACCGAGCCGAACCAAAGTACATATGTAGACCCGTGTCAGTGTGTAAGTGGTCTCGTGAGAGTCGCAAGACAGCGCATTAGCCTGCCAGCTGGTGGCCTCGAGCTGGAGCGACGAGACGCCCTGCAGTGACAGCTAGCAACCTGTACGTTTATCAGTTTACCTTACACAAGCACGAGTAAGCAAAAACAGATGAAAAAAGGTTTACACGGATCCTGCCGGAGATTTGGGGCTGCAGGAGGAGACTTGACTTTGGAATCTCTATCCCGCAACCTTGTCGCGCACAGCATAATCTGGGTTAATTAATTTGAATTTAATAAAAAAAAAAGTGTCAGGGCAATTGAATTACAAAAAAGGCCGATGAAGCGAGATGGGTTCCCCATATCTTTGTTTTTTTTTTTGTCTTCGACAATCTCGTGCGTCAAAAAAGCCTGGGATCGCAAACGTTAAGATGAGCCACCCCTCGCTTGGAATGCGCTGTACTCCGTACACATGTTACGGTATTAACACGCGTGCGTCCGAACAAGGCCGAGCAGGTCAACGTCAACAATCAAAGGATCAGCAGGGCAATTGAATAATCCCGCAGCCTAACAGCGAGGGAGAACCACAAAACAAAGAACCAAGGCACGCAAAATAGAAAGAATCTGCGGTTTGCCCCTGGCTCAATGCGCACAATGCAAGGTGGTCACGCTCACAGCTTTGTAATTACACGCTGCATGCTGAAGTTTGAATGTTTTGGCGCCAAGTAGAACAGAGCAGAGCCAAGCCAATTTTGCAATTTTTTACGAGCCAACAGCGAACCGTTCATTTGGGAAGAAAAATAATGCTCCGTAGCAGCAACTGAAAACGCAGCCGAATCTGGTAGTCGCCGGGCCGGGGTCGCAAAACGCGCCGCATTGGCATTGGCCGAGGAGAGAATTGAACTGAGAGGAAGCGCATTGACTTGGGGCTCAAGCTTGTCCAGCACAGCCACACCGCGGCACGACCATCTTCCGAGTCTTGGGAGACAGCAGAGAGATGGAAAGTCAAACAGCAACTGATAGGAAAGCTTGAACAAAGTGTACAAATGTACAGTACAGTTTCAAGCACACTTTGCAATGGGTTAACAACGCCGTTGCGGGCTGATAGCGTGTCCGTGTGAATACGAAGGGGGTCACCACCCATAACCCATACCACCTCCAGCGACGGTGATGGTGCCGCCGTGCCGTGGCCGTAGAGCAATTGGAGCAGGCGAGCAAGCGAGCAGGAAAGCCGGCACAAGGCAGGAAAGCCGGCACGAGAAGAGGCTGTTGGGGAGAAAAGTAAGGGCAATGGTCACGGGAGCAACTCTTTGCGACCTGGGCCCCGGACGCATTAGATTATTCTTTTTTTAATCTTCTGGATCTCTTCTTTTCATCTTGTCGCCTCTTTGGGGTCAGTACGAAAGACGGGGGTATCATTTGCTTGGCATACCTGAATGCTCCTCTATACCGGTACTTGGCACTTCGTGTCCCGGAGATAACACTTAGGACATTAGCATTGCGACTACAGCACCTCGTACATGCACGAGTAATATACAGACGCCCGACAGGTTGCGTCTCGTGTTTGCGGGCTTTCTTTCTCGTGTATACGAAGAAAGAGAAGGCAAAACAGAAAGAATGAAGAAGAATGAAGAAGATGGTGTGTAAGCAGAGAGACAGAGCAGAGAGAGTCAGGGAGAGTCAGAGAGAGTCAGCTGCAGTCGGTAGTTTAGAGCATATCTGCAATGTCGATGCAGGAGCTCAGGGAAAAAAACCCTCGTACGAGGAATACCCCATAAACTTTTGGCTCGGATTGGACAAGAAGGTTGGGTCGACCGAGATACAGTTTTCCGATTAGGCCCATCAAAACCGCACAGACTGTCTGTCAATCCGTGGATTTGTGACACTTGAAACTAGTCTTTTTTGCTTGTGAAGGTCCGAAAATGCCTTTCCATGTTGTCATTTTTGTGGTCCAGATCGATGATTGACGGGGCTGTCTCCGACTGGTGTGACGATGACGCTTCAGCCACGGCGTTTTAAAACTGATGGCTGGCGGAGTTGCTTGTTCTTGTAGTGCAGCACCAGTGGCTTGAAGGGCTTCGACCGGATCGATCAGAAGAAAAAGTTAAGAGAAGAAGGAAAAAGGGACAAAAATAAAGAGGCTGATGTGATGGGCGGAGCTAGTGTTAGTGACCTCACATGCATAAGGGCGATGACACCGCACCAGCTAATAGAGGCAGAGATTCGAAGATTCGAAGATTTGGTGTAATACTCCGTAGTGTGGTAGAGCACTCTATTAGGCCACTAACTATTGACTGATGGGCACATCTCGGGGGTGGAATATTGGTGGGCTGGTGGGTTGATGGATGGGCCAGAGTGGGCGAAGTGGAAGTGGGATCACCTTGCCGAGGCGCTTGTCCGATAGAGGCTGGTTGCAGCCGGGGACGAGGCGGCGGGGTCTCGGCCCTGCGAGGGTTCGAACGGGTCGCTTACCTGTACATGCATCGTGTATGGGGATAGAGTGAGCCTGACAGGTACCGCCGATGCTGTTTTTGGTATCCAAGTGGATGAGGTACATGATATCAGTTGCTGGGCAAACTCGTATAAGTGGTACTTTGCCTAGGCGCACTGCAGCGGTATTGTAAGTGGTATCGTCGCCGTAGTATTGAAGGCACTGGTACGATCTGCTACGGTACAGTATGCTACTCTGCTGCTAATCATTAGTGAGCTGCTAAGCAAGAGTCAATCAGTCGGTGAAGCTCAGCTGAGCCGATGAGCTGAATTGGGCCGGGCTGAGCCCCAGAGGCTGGAAGATCCGGTGGCAACAGACTTGCAAAACAAGCGCAGACGCAAAGGGCTCGAAAACCCTTTTTCTGGAGCTGGAGACGATCCCCATTGTCGCTCCCCGTCATCCAGCACACTGTGACACGCTGTCGTCGGCGGCTGCACCTGTCATGCAGCTGGGCGACGACGACGCCGTATCGCGGCGCTGCTGTACGTACTTTGTTACGAAGTTTGTCAAGGGGACCCCCCTCGACCGAAGCTCTAGAACCCTGCAGCCCTCTTCTTCGATGGATGGCAGTCATCAGGGGTAAACCCGCCCACCAATGACGTTGTTGGCCCTTCCTTTATCAGTGCCAGACACGCGGAAAATTTGGCCCCAGGCCGTGGTTACGGGGTGGTTGGACTGGGTGGTCGGACTGGGTGGTCGGACTGGGTGTTTGGAGCAGCTGGCGGGTAGAGCTGCAGAGCTGCAGGGTACCTGCACATGTAACCTCCCTAAAGCAGCAGGTCGGCTTGTGTCAGCGGCTTGCCAACGGCGGTTTCGAAAGCGTGCAAATCGCTGTTGATGATCGCTGATTGACAGTTTGGACGGACCGAGACGGGGCACATCGTGTGAGGAGCCAGAGTTTGATCGAGGGCGCTGTTTCTCTGTTTCGTGTGGTGGGCGCACTGGAGCTGCTGTCTTGTGCGTGTCGCAAAAGTTCGCCCAAGCACGTGTGCAGACTGACTGCCGCCCTGTTGCGCGTGCTGTTTATAGGATCATTAGCATGACGGTACTAACCCCATCTTCCGAAAATACGAGTTTAATGTGTGGGCGCGCCGCCATGACTGTGACTGTTACTGCCGTTCTCGTTACGCGTACGAGGTCTCTTCGTGTAGGTACTCCGTGCCAAGTGCTCACAACGGCTGATAACGAACGGGGGATGATGGGCGCCGACGCCACGTTGGATCTGGCAACTGGCTATGCCTCATTGATATGAACGGTATGGGCGGCTATATGACTAGTAGAGTGCTTAGCCTGGGCAGTGAAAGGATTGGGCTTGACACGAGGCCCATTCAGGCTACCGGCGACTCGGAATTGGATTTGGGGGAGGATACGACGGCTAGCCTGCTCCGAGTCGCTCTGCTCTTGTCTGCGTCGTGCTGGCTGGCTGTCCAGCAGGCCGGCCTCATATCAGCAGTACGAGAAAAAGCACTGGCTGCGGTGCTAGTCGCAGCGCCACCAACACGAGCCAAAGTCGTCGCCCACCGTTCTGGACCCTGTCGCTCTCCACCGGGCGGACTCGAGATGCGAGCCGAGGGGCTGGGCTCTGGGCTCTGGGGGCGCCTTCTCGTGGCGGCTGGCTGCTCGCTCTCTGCTCAGCCGTCTGTTCCTGGAGCGGAATCACATCACTGGCTGCTGGGAGCTGGTTGGCCACCGTACTCCAGCGGCGGCCACCAGGGGGTAGGGATGTGATGGGCAGGGGACCAGCAGCAGCATCTCGTACCAGCGTCTAAAAAAGAGCACAGAGACACTGTGCGCCAGGGGTCCAGCACGCTTTGCCTCCCTCGCAATCGCCCAGGCTTGGCCCTGCAGGGATTTGCGACAGGGGTTGCGCCAAAGGATGGTGGGACCCTGGACTGCCTCGACCAGATTCGGCCCAAGTCCCCCACAACGCCTCTCGCTGCCTCCAGCTCCAGGCGGCTGTACGAGTACCTGCTCTCGTACTGCTCGCACTGCTCGTACTATGTCTCTCGTCCCTACTACATATAATAAGACACGCTGCTCACCTCGTCTTAGCCTCCTCTCTCCTTCTTCCCTCGTCCCTCTTAATATATTTCATACTTTCTCGTCAAAAGTCTGTCCAGACCATCTCGAGCCCAGCAACCTCCTCGAGCCCTTCCTCCTTCGTCGAGTCCTTTCTTGCGCAGTCTCTCGCTACTCAGCCTCGGATTGGCCGACTATCGCTTGGTTTCTTGCAGCCATAATCTTGCAATAGGTGTAATCATCGTTTCGACTGTTCATCTATAATCGGCATATCGCCTGTTTTTTTGTCCATACTCTTCTACCAATCCGAGTATATATAATATCATCAATCATATAATCAGCAACCATGCACTCCAAGACTTTCACCGCTGCCGCCGTGGCCCTGGTCGCCTCCACCCTGGTCTCTGCTCAGACCTCAACCGACTGCAACCCTCTCCAGAAGAGTATGTGAACGACCGCAATCGTTTATAATTTCATATATCGAGATTCATCACTAACACAACATTGCAGCCTGCCCCAACGACCCTGCTTTTGGCAAGAACTCAGGCAACTGCGACTTCACCAAGGGCGAGTGCGGCAACTTCGATTCTCTTCCCGGCACCTCTCTCAGCTACAACGGCAACGGCGCTGTTTTCTCCATCAGCACTGAGAAGGAGGCTCCTACCATCCGTACTGGCAAGTACATCTTCTTCGGAAAGATCGATGTCGTTGTCCAGGCCGCCGCCGGCCAAGGTATCGTCACCTCTGCTGTTCTCCAGTCCGACGATCTTGACGAGGTATGTATTATTGAATCATAATTTACCAATATCAAGGCGTGTAAGCTAATCATGACGACTCTAGATCGACTGGGAGTGGGTTGGAGGCGACAACGCCCAGGCTCAGACCAACTACTTCAGCAAGGGCAACACTGCTACCTTTGACCGTGGTGCTTTCCACCCCGTTTCCAACCCTCTTGGTTCGTTCCACACCTACTCTGTTGAGTGGACTTCTGCGGGCGTCACCTGGTTGATCGACGGCAACGCCGTCCGTACCCTGAACGCTGCCAACGCCGAGGGTGGCGCTGCTGGTCTTCCCCAGACCCCCATGCAGGTCAAGCTTGGAACTTGGGTTGCTGGCCGCAAGGATGCCCCCCAGGGCACCGTCGAGTGGGCTGGTGGCTACACCGATTTCTCCAAGGCTCCTTTCCTCGGATACTACAAGAGCATCTCCATTGTCGATTACGCCGGAGCCGATGCCCCTACCTCTAAGAGTGTCAAGGACTACATCTACACCGACCACACCGGCAGCTGGCAGAGCATCAAGGTTGAGCTTGGTGACGGCAGCAACGACAGCGACAGCAACACCTCCTCGTCTTCCTCTGCTCCCAGCAAGACCAAGACGTCTGCTGCCCACACCTCCACCAAGGCTTCTTCCACCGATGCTCCCAGCTCCACTGACGCTCCCAGCTCCAGCGCTGCCCAGACCACCGATTCTTCCCAGGCCACTACCTTTGCTTCCTCTACTACCGTTAGCAAGCCCACTGGTGGTATTGCTGGCAACGGCACTGGCACTGCTCAGCCTACCGGAAAGCCCTCTGCTCCCCCCACCGCTCCCCCCCACAGCGCTGGCGCTCGCAGCCTTGCTGCCATCGGCAGTGTCTTCGCCATTGGCGCTGGTGTTGCCTTTGCTCTCCTGTAAACGGGATTTCCAACCCACAAAACCTACCCCCCTTTTGTTTCGCTTTGTGTACTTATTGTTGCGGGCATGAAAAGCATGTAGAATGGGGCGGAAAGCGTTTGCGTTCGGAGAGAAAGAGCAGACCAAGCTAATACTACTATACAAATTCGAGTTACACACACAACCCGCTGTTTGTTTCACTGTACATTTGACAACGGACACGAACATGTGGCGAGTGCTTTGTGTTCTCGGCCGAGTATATCTTACAAAAATTTCCCCATTATTTTCCCTCTTTTATTTCCCTGCAAATTATTCTGGAACGAACGCTTATAATGATCTATTTTTAATGGGGAGGTCTGCTCTTCTTTCGACCGAGCTGATTTCTGGTAATGACGTTTGCTTGGATTGATGAAGAGAACAGGATCGATGAATATTGTTTTGGTGTTTTTATTTGCCTTTTGATTTTGCTTGATACCTATCCTTGAAGTTTGTTGGCTTGCCTTGTTTTGGAGCAAAATATATTTTTTTTCGGCGCATGCCTCTTTTCGGCATTGCATAGGCCAGTATGTAGAATGAGGAGATATAAAGAGAACAGTTAACTAAACCTGATCCCTGTTCAACTGCCACATCTGTGATTGCTTGCCTCTTGTCTGTGTCTCTATCCTTGTATCTCTTGTGCTGGCAACACACGCCCTGCATGCTCACTAACTGGAACCGTATCTACTGACATATACGAGCAGTACTTCCTTATCTACTGCCAATTTGTCGTATCTTTGAAAATACGTGTGAATACGGGGTACTGGAGCAATTCATTACGCACAAACGCGGAACTAGGTGGTGCTAGTCTCCCCCGCGCATTAATTAAGACGGACAGCATTTAGGCCCGAAGCGGACGATGCGATGCAGGGGTCTGGGAGGAGCTCTTCATTTCCTTTTGGTGCCTGCCAAGCTTGGGAAGCGCCTTTGGCGGTGATGGTCCCCTGGTTTGCATGTCCGTTTTGGGGATTGGCCTGCTTTGGATGGTTCGTCGAGTGATGCCGTATATCCATCCAATACGAGAATTGGGGAGATTGGAAATCTGGTGGTGTTTTTCTCTCTCAAGGGGACAGACAGGCAGAGGGAAAAAGAAAAGACGACAAATATGACAGAGCGGCTGTGCAAGGCGAGCGAGTAGTTTGCTGTAGTCATGCATGAGTGAGTCGTTTCTTTTTGATATATGACCTGCATGAACCATGCGCGTAACCTGCCAGTTTGGCAAGGATGTGGAGGTATTGTCGTGTGCTGGAGATACGCAACGTATTGACCACGAGTAGGCTTACCAAATATTAGCAGCAGCAGCAAATGACCACTAGTCACGGCAGCAATGCGGCGTCAGACCACACCTCCTTGATGCCTGCAACTACTTGCCGCATTGGGGAAAACACAGGACGAGGGTGTTTATGGCGGATCAGTGTCTGGTATTAGTAGTGGTATGTGAGTAGGCGCGTATATTTGCGGGTTTGCGGCACGGGTTATTACTGGGTAATCGGCACGAGGACGAGTCGGAATGGGCATGGAAACTCGGTTGAGAGCAAGGATTGGCATGCTTTGGGGATATATATAGGTGCCAATTAATATGTTGATTCCAGCGGCTTGGCTGGGTAGAGAAGGCGGATAGGTGATTAGATAATCCCAACACTGCCTTGTATGGGCAAGACAACTTCCTTCTGAGCAGCTGGTAGATTATTTACCCATTGTAACATACTGTATAACACAAGGCAAATAACTCTTCAGTAGGGAGTAGTTGGCATGCCGAAGCTGCTTCACTTGTTTTGATGTACGTAAATTATTGGACAGAAAAGCTGTAATTATCGCTTCAGCGTTTCATGACTATGAATTACGAGAGATGGACTCAAGATAGCTTAGTTGGAAAGCCCTTATTCTTCCTCTTTGCCTACAATGCAGCTATTTAATGAGCCTGCTATCTTGTATATAAAAGCCAAGGAGCTAGAAGCCAGACCACCTTTAGAATATTAATCTACCAGCCAACCATGGGGAAGTCGAATTTTACTAGGCGCCAGCTGAAGAGTAGGTGCTCCATACGATTTGGGTGTAAGTCAAATCCCCCATACTTTGGCATCGTACGGGGAACACCTTGCAAGCCAAGACATTCGGCGTCCGGACGAAGCCATGGGCCGCTACTGCAAGCGATCGAATCGAACCACTAGAAGCCTGTGCTAGTACAGGTGATGCTAGGAGTAATAGCTCTCCTAACTAGCTTGCAAGCGCAAAACAAAAATTGCGCCGAGTGATTGCACGAGGAGCATGAGTCAGGCAAGCCCAGATAGCAAGCGGGCTACTATGGGTAGGTTATTGATCTCTTCGGCGTTTGTAAGCCACACGAGCCTGGCTTGGCGTATCATTTCGCTATTGATTTCCTCCAATTGGAAGTTTCGGGCTTGGGCGCACACCGCACACGGGTTTGTGGCTGTCAAGTCTACGGCTGGTGAATAGGTGGCGCATTATGTTTCTTATTTGGGTAACTGGGCTGGCTTGGCTGTGACGTACGTGATCTTTGGGTTAAGCTCTGTGGTGGTGTAAGAGTTATGGTGGACGTGGTGTATCTGCTAGTTGATAGCAATTTGTTGGACAGTCTCTTTTTGATAGACGGCACATGCTGTTATTCCATGATGTTCTAATAGGGTATTCTGAAAGTCTATTAAAGCGTTATCAATTGGAGGTAATTGGTATGGCTGGATAGCAATCCAGATCCTATGAGCATGAGTAGGCGTTTTGCATGTTGGTATCTGTTGTTCGGCAACCTCAAGCTCACTTGACCTCGCTATCATCACCAGCATAGGACGGCCTTAGTTTCCTAAGCCTGTATCTATAACGAAGTACCTGCTGCTGTTTGGGTGTCTTGATAGATGTTGTATTTATGTAGTTATATAGGTTCAAATAGGCCACAAAGGCTGGTGCAATAAAAGGGCTGTATCTACCCCCCTGTTGAATGACTGGATGGATAAGGCTATCCAAAAGCTATGAGATTCAGCTAGGTCGGCAAATCAAGATCATCCACAGCTGGATCGCCCAAAAGCAACAAGGTTAAAGATAGAGTTTCCGAAGATGAGGTTCCACGCCGATCACTCAACAGCGGTTGAGTTGTAAGTAATATCATTATATCCCATTTGGCTGCCATGCGATGCAAACGCTGCGCTGGAACTGATACTGTCACTGGTTTAATTGCATGGCTTGCCATTGCTTGACTCTGTCCAACAAAGTGCTTCGTAATTACCCTTTCCTCGGGAACTCGACTATAAAGAGCCTTTAAGACGAGGCTGCCATTTACTTTCCTGGGAACTGTCACGAGTGTATACGCGTGCTTCTATTAATTCGACTTTGCGAGGCGTCTGACTTGGGTTTTGGTGCGGCTGGTGTAGCTTTGAATCAGTTTGTAAATTCAGAATTATGCGAATGAGGGAGGCATAGCCGTCGTTTGTGACTGTTGTTGAAGAAACATATCTGGTATAAATGGAAGGCGACTGGAAAGACTATGTTTCTGACTATTTGTATCGTATCCTTGCTCTAACTTGCATCAGGATATTCTCGCACGCCCATCAGTTTTATCGATGTTACCGGCTATTTCCTTAAACAGTCAACCTATTCGCCATGTCTCATCGCTGCTATATCGTCCCGCCTCATCTTTTGAAGGCCATTTCTGAGTCTCCTCACAATTCTGACACTACTCGTCGAGCAGTTCGAGCAGCCCTTACTTCTCACCAAAGTTTCATCTTTGGACGCAAGAGCCGCATCGAAACCGCGATACAGAGTCGATATAGTAGCCGTGCTCGTCCTTCTGCACGCCCCTTTATTCCGGCTGTGGTATTGCGCCATCTATCGCAGTCTGAATATGTGGACGAAGCAGTTTGAGCACGCGCGTCGAGAGACCTAGAAGACTGCCTCTACCTTGAATCTCAAATTGAGAGTGGTAATGAAACTGCCCAGCTAGCAAAGGAAGAGGGAAAGTATCCAAAAGAATCTCCGCATCGATCTGTCTATGATGCTGGACATGTCTCAATCAGGACTGAATTACTCGGAAAACTCGTTCGGGTAGAGTGTGGGTGATAAGGAGGCCCAAGACCAGACTGTCAATGAGCCTTATGACAATGTTCGAATTGTCTTGGAGTTAGATAGGAAAAGTTCAAGTGGAACTCTATTGCCAGCAAAAATATGGATATCATCAGCTTCGTCCATTTTGGCGAGCAGTACGGAAATGCTTGTAAATGAAGCTCCTCAAAACTATTATACCGGCTAATATGGTGATAGTTGGGAATTCAAATATACAAGGATGGCAATGATGGGGAAAATATGTGCTGGAAATGAGATGAGGCTGGTACTTTCTCCGTGCAAAGCAAACAGGAGCCGAAGACAAAGAAATAAGGAAGTCAGTAGCATAGAGGTAATAGAGGCAGTAGAGGTAAAATCACAGAAAATAGACTGGCATTATCAGCGTCAAATGTGGAGGACCATCATCAAGACTCGGCATGCCAATCTAAACCCACGGATCGTCCAAGAACAAAACTCGGTAGTTGCAGTTCTGGAAATGATCCGGGGCTGTGGCCAATACAATGAACATAATGCCTTACTAAGAGATAACGATAAAGCAGAAGCTGCCTCTATATGCCCCTGTATCGATGAAGATTTCAACGGAAGGAACGAGAGGCTTGAAATGGCGGAAAGTAGAACCGCAATCAATTGAGGAAGGAACGGCCTTGCACCAGGTATGACGGAAAAAATGCATTTCTGGGACTCAGCAGCCTCGACTTCTAGCATCTTCTTTTTCACTTTCCCTTCACCTACAGCATGTCACACATATTCCGCGACAATCCATCACCATTTATGATTTTCGCAAATACTGATTTCCAGCGTCAAAAGTGCAGACACACAGCTTGTTCATACGGAACACTACGAGAAAGCAGACCAAATGGCTTCCTTTACAGCTTTCAACAGTGTACCAGGCCGCAGTGGTAATTCTATGGAGATGCCATCTTCGCCTTCCGCAGAACAATATTATCAGGGGAAATCATCCCAGTCGTCTCCCCTTGCCGCCGGAAGGCCGGACTCCCCAGAGTATAATGAGATCCGACTCCGGTACCAGCTTTCGCTGCCCACTCTGAGATCGCTCTCTACGATTGAGAAGAAGCCTGATAGAAGAAAAGTTCTCCAGACCGCATGTCTTGCAGCAGAGTTCCGGTCTTTCCCCATAAGGGCAGAGGAGAAGAATCTGCTGAGGGAAATCAACGACCACACCGGAATTCCTTACCCCATTACCGGAAATGCTACTGAGCCGTGGCACAAAGTATTGTTGCTCGTTCAGATCGATCTTTTGCGAGGAGGATGGCCGAACAAGATATCCGCCAATGGTCGTAAAGAGCTGCTGCGAGAGAGCTGCCGAATCTACGTCGTGCTAGATCGTGTGTTGAGATGTTTGGCCGATATCCTTGGCGAGAGAGAAGACGGTCGAGGAGTGACTGTTACTCTTGATGTTCTGAGGAGCGTCAAGGCAAAAGTATGGGAAGGCACCGATATGGAGCTGCTACAAGTAGACGGAATCGGTGCGGCAAAGATGAAACGACTTGTCGATGCAGGTGTCAAGTCTATAAAGCAACTCGCTGGATTGGAATTTTATCACATTGAACGGCTGCTCAGTAGGAATCCACCATTTGGGCATCAAATGATCCATCAACTGTCAGGATTTCCATTGTTGTATTTGCACCTTGATACAGTCACCAAGTGTACTCGTCTGCAAGATGGCTTCCAGGACACAATCAGGTCGGTACCTCACCAGCCTTGGGTGGTAAGAGTCGTGTTGGGGTTTGGCAATGAAACCGTGCCAACCTGGTGTAAGCGGTGTCCATGGACGACTCTCGTGATTGAAGGAGACGACGGGCGGCTCCTGTGGTTTTGGAGGGGAAGCGTAAAGAGGATGGAGAACAACAAGATCGTGTTTGTTCGTCTAGACGTCAAAAAAGGGGAGAGCATCAAGGCAACTTTTGCCTGTGAAGGGATTGTAGGGACCCTCGTACGATTTACACTGACTATCTAGGGTGTGCCATGTCTGGAAAAAAAAGTACCCCAGTTCGAATTTTTACAAGTTTTTGCGTTTCTTCACACCATTCTCTCCTCATGCCTCGAATGAGGTACCGGTATATCGATGATTTCCCAGAATTACCTACCTATACAACTAAAATAACGAATAGGATGATGCAACCTTGGAGAAATTAGAAGGGACTTCCCGTCGCGCTGGCTTGCAGTCGTTGAAACCAATGAGCAACGACCCACCTATTTTTGTTGTAGCGCGGATGCAAGGCCAACAGACTTGAATGTCATGTCCCTGACAACTCACTGCAACTAACTTTCAGCCGCACGTATCCTGGCTAGCTCCTCTGTAAGAAGGAGGAATTGGACGCCGAGTTCTGAAGTGGGAGAGGAACAGACCAGACAAAGTTGGAAGGAAAAGAAAAAGACACGAAAACAAAACAATCAAAAATGTTGGCAAACTTCCTTGCCCTTTGCTTCGAAGAGTTTCCATTATCAACAACTTGGCTCTTGTGAAGCTTGATCTGCCTGCGTGCTCATCGCGGGGCTGTTCTTTTCCCCCCAAAGCTGGAGCCTAATTCTGCCCGATGGACTTGTGTGGGCAGTCACTGCATCTTAGCCACTGCTCTATTTATGGCTGCCTTTGGAAAACATGTCCCGTGGCCCAAGGCACTCCCTCTCGACAGATAGCGCCAATACGATATACGATAATGTTTGCGAGAGCACTTCCCGGCTGAGGCTGGCGCTGGTCTAGTCTTTCCCGCTAAGCTTAAGTGCGGCTCCACTGCGACAGCCGACGGATCATTGCTGCTATTGTTGCTAGGCTATGATTGACATTGACAGCAGCAGTCTGGGCGTCCACCAAACATCTCATTCGTCAACCCTCAATGCTTATGCCTACTGGCGTAATTGCTGGTCAATGGACTGCTGAAGGCAGCAAGGCGAGGACTGGTTTATCGGTGAATTCTTCTTTCTCGTGCCTGGGCGATGATCCGACTGCCGCCACTGTTGTCGGGGTAAATGCATACTTGTAAGGTAATAGTGGGCTCCATAGGAGGGAGATCATCTGCAATGGTCTGGCCCAGTTTCTGGGCGGCAGTTGACTATCACAAGCATTATAGGGAGCTAGAGCGATCCCATGTCTCGCCTATAGTCAACTATCCAACTACTGCCTTGCACTATTCCCAGAACTGTCCATCAATGTCCACATGGGCCCCGGGAGCTGAAAGAATCGACCCCACTC
Source organism: Trichoderma hamatum GD12 (assembly GCA_000331835.2). Taxonomy (NCBI): domain Eukaryota; kingdom Fungi; phylum Ascomycota; class Sordariomycetes; order Hypocreales; family Hypocreaceae; genus Trichoderma; species Trichoderma hamatum. Next base: position 181,295 of record KQ479148.1, read on the forward strand.
TAGCAACATTTCTTTTTCATCCTTCTCATGAGAAGGCATCAGTTATGGTATCGCCAGTGCTGGCAATCCCCGCCACCTCTACCGCGACTGGCGAGCATAATGCATTAAGACTGACCGCCTCGCCGGGAGGCGAGCGGATAAACAAGCTCTCCACACCCTCATTCGCTGGTGTCTAATAACTCATTGGCCAAGCAATGCCACAGGAAGCCGTTTAACTAGACTGCATGAAACTGGGCAGCGCCGTAAGCCACCTCTTGATTGTGGCCTAGGTGTAAGGCTTCCTCTGGCACACTAGAAGGACTACTTGGCAAAATGGGCTGAGGATTAGTGCCGGCATGGGTCTTGTTATGACTCTCAAAGGTGGCTAACATGGGCCTTCACCAATGAACACTGGGTGTGCTTCGCTTGTTTTGGACCCCTGGGCAGAATGGCTTGCTAGCTCATGATGGCTTCGGGGGAGGCTTAAAATGTGCGTGAGTCTAAGCTACCTAGTCGAGCTGGGAGAAGCCGTGAGAGAAAAGGGAAATTGCTGAGAGCTCTTTACTGCCTTGTCTGGTCTTATATAAAGGCGGCTGAGAATCCTCTTCAGCTCTGGCTACGCGACTTCCACTTCCCAGCACTTCTGCAACTGAGGGAGCTGATTTTCTCAACACAAAGGCTTCTTGTCTTGTCAATTCTTTACATCAAGAAACCTTTCTCGATTATGCCTCCTTACTCTGCTCTTCTCCTGGCTGCGGCCGGGCTCGCCGCCGCCGAGGGTTTAACGGCAATGAACCTCGGAGAGACCCTCGGTCGAGGTGTAACTGTCGGCGGCCTGGGCTCTTCAGCTTTTGGCGTCCACGCAGTCACTGGTACTTGTGGTCTTGGAGAGACAGATTGTGATATCGGCTGTATGCCTTTGACTGGCATCTGCTGTGGCTTGGGCAACGGTGCTTACTGCGACATTGGCTACTCATGCGTTGCCAATGGTTGCTGTCCCGTTGGCAAAATTTGTACTGGCGAGCCTACAGGCTGCGAAGGAGACCGTGACCTCTGCGGCGAGTTTTGCGTGCCCAAAGGAACTTGTACCTCAGGAGGAGGCGGCGGTGGTGGTGGAGGTGGCGGAGGTGGCGATGGAGGCTGCCCAACCGGATATGTGGCCTGTGACGACGAATGTATGCCCTCTGGCAGTGTTTGCTGCCACAATGGCTATCACTGCGATGCTGGACAAACATGCACAGCTGATTTCAAGTGCCGGCTTGGTGGAAGTGGCGGCGGCGGCGGCGGCTCTGGTGGTGACGGCGGCGATAACCAATCTTCATCCGCTGGTGACTCCATTACGAGCAAAGGATCTGGTGGTTCTTCGGGCCAAAAAACCAGCTACAGCCTTTCACCAGACCCTGAACCAACCAATGCTCCCACTCTGTCAAACCCCTTTGGCGGATCCGGCGGCGATGACAACACTTCCAATCCTTTCCCTCCCGCCACCTCTGGCGGTAGCCAGCCCAGCCCAACCGATAACGGCTCGCCTTTCACTTCTAATGCTGGCCCTGCCATCACCTCTCCTGTCAGCCGCCCTACCACGACCGCTGCCTCTCGCCCGACCAGCACCAACGGCGCCAACGGCGATGCGATCGGCTCTTCTGGCTTCCTTGTTGGCCTTCTCGCCTTCATCCCCTTTATTCTATAATGCGTTTCTCCACTGCGGCAGTTTGAGACGTGAAATATTGGGGATTTTGAAGTTGATGCTTGCAATAATGAATGGAAGGATAAAGTCTTAAGGACAATGCCTAATAATGATAATGGAATGACAGTTGGTGGATTGAGATTGAATTTGAAATGATACCTTTATCGCAGTCGAGAGACTGAACGCCTAAGTGGCGAAACTTTTGAGACTTCGGATAGCTATTGGAGATATAAACGATTCTAATACAATAATTATAACTATGTGTGTTGACTAATACTGTCTTATGTGCCCGTTAATGTTTTGTTCGCTTTGTTTGTTTGGTCATTGAGTTATACACGTATATCAAGATTTGGCGGCACTTTAATGTTTATTTTTGATTTTTTTTTTCAAGCAGCCTCTTATCCTTGTCTGTACGGAAAGTGGTATTCGCCTATTCATACAAAACATCGCAGTCATCTCCCCTAACCCCCCCC
>KQ479149.1:0-75950 GCA_000331835.2 Trichoderma hamatum GD12
TACTAAGAATTCTAGTATTTCATAGTAGGGCTACTAAAAATCCTAGTATTAGTATTTGGTACTAGGAGTACTAGTATTAGTATTTGGTACTAGGAATACTAGTATTAGTAACTAATTTACAAGCCTGGTTAGCGTTGACTATCTTATTAAAGTAGCTCATAAGACGTAAAAGACAGCAACCAATCAGAAGACACTTTGGCCGAGTGGTTAAGGCGATGCCCTGCTATCAATTGGTATCATAGGCATTGTGTTCGCACGCGCAGGTTCGAATCCTGCAGGTGTCGCTCAATTCTTTTTTGCATTTTTGCTGTTTACTCTGCTGAATTAGTTACTCTTTAGGCAATTGTACACGACTTCTTTTTTTGCTAGAGAAACCATTACCGTTCGACAGCGAGGAGCAAGTAGTGTTGTGCTGACTTGTATGTCTCACTTCCACCAATGCTGAATAGAGTCTTCTTCCCATCAGCTCTGCGACCTTGGCATAAGCAAGAGCAAGCACGCTCGACAATGGATATATATGCACAAACTCGGTCAGTTCTAAAAAAAGCAAATGGCCAATTATTCTATTTTATTTTTCATGCATAATGCTTCGCGTCAACGACGCCACCAGCTACCAGCTCCCAATCTTGTCAGCAAATAATAAACACAAAAGAGAAAATAAAAGTATTTTCGCTCCCAATGACCCCTTTGTCGAGCCCAGCCCCTCTCGAGCCATGTTGGATCCTGACTTTCTACACAATAATACTAAATTGTAAACACACGCGAATCATTAAATATGTTACCCTAGATTCCGCTCTTTTTCACTTCCATGTCCCGGTCCCCCGTCTAGGTCATCATTACTTGCCTCTTACCGCGCCCCCATCTTGGAAAACTCATTCTGGAATCGCAGCTTGAAACCGTTACACAGGGCTCGCATATCGGGATATTGGTATCCCCTTAGCTCGAAACCCTGGGGAATGGTCCGCACTGGCAGTCCAATCACACGGGCTGTCTTGCTCGCCTTAAAGCAAAGCCAAAAGTATCCAGGATGCTTAGTGTCGATGCAGAAAGCGTACGCTGATCGGTTGGGGTTGGCATCCACGTATGTAATGAGCCATTTTTCTGCGTCAAGGTTAGAATGTTGCTCATTCAGGAGAAAGGGATAAACGTCTACTAATAAGAGGTGAAATATAACTTACCAGTCTCGTTGCGTGATCTGTTTTGGTACTTATCGTGTCTCATCATCTCCTCAACCTTTCTGGCCATGGCCTTAACATGGTCCACAATCAACTCATCCAGATCACTATAAGTGTATTTACCACCTATCCGGAGAAGTTTGCCGACGGAGAACTCTGTATCCTTTTGCATTTCCAAGACATCAATGTGTTGGTAAACGCCATCGGCAACCTTCCAGGTAATGGCCAAATGATCGTTACCCTTTGAAGAGGGTCGAATGATGACCTCGCCAGGAGGCTGCGATCCAAGGTACTCCTCTGCTTGAATTGAGTTGTAAGGCTTGAAGTTGGGATGCTTGACAACTCGTTGAGTCCTGCCCGTGGTCTTGTCTTTCTCACGGAGTTCCTCTTTATCGGCAGCCTCAAGGGTGTAGTCCCAGCCATCACGGCCAAAGTTGATGGGAGGCTTGTAGGGAATCCGCAGTGACTCTTCCCTCATGGAGAGCTTAGCCATGAAATCCTTGTAATTCATCTCCAGAATCTTGGCTTGTACTGTTTGCCCAGAGCTAAGTACGTCCTTGACGGACGATCGGTTCGATACTTCGTGGCCTTCTATCCTGCCTTCGATGCCGCAATCTAGCTTCACAATAGCAAAGTCATCTCTGACCATGCGCACAATGACGGGAACGATCATGCCTTCACAGAGGGTTGACTTGGTTTCACCTGTGAACATGGTGAAAATGTCAGAAGGCGTGAGCAGTGCGAAGCTTCTACGCAGTTCTTCGTATGGAGCTTGCAACTCCGCGCTAATGGCCTCCAGAGTAGCTCGCTTGCGCTGGCTAAAGTTCCTCTGTAGTTGGTCGGCATACTCGTCAAGCACCAGTTCATTAACCCTCTCTTGCTCATCTTGCTTGAAGAGCTTTCGCACAATGGCGCCAGGCCCATTCTCATCAGTTTCGGCTTTGACATCCTCTTCATCCAATTCAAGCGCATCTGCCGCCATCTTGCGACCCAGTTCGTAATCTTCTGGGTGAACACGGGTGTTGTCTAGAGGATCTGATGAGGGATTGGTCGCATCATATTCAATGTATAGAAAACTGGCGCAATTGTTCCAGACGCGTGGGCCAACGACGGGAAGCTTTCCGCTGTCTGGGTCACCCACCAGTTCGTCTCTTGTGTTAACCACACCTCCATTTGCGTTGATAGTCTTGATTACGCTGGTGGCTTTGCGCGGTCCCAAGCCTGCAACATAAGGGAGTAGATTGGCTGTGTATGAGTCAGTCATAGCCTCATTGATATTGACTCCGACCATGTTGACAGTGTCAACCATGGCAGACTCCAGATATTTCATCAACTTGTCCGGAGGGAGGAGATTTTGGCATGGGTGGAATGAAAGAGACACTACATCTTTGCTCAATGCAGCGTATTCTTTCATTGGGTTTTGCATATATCGTGCCAAGGCGATACAGTATCTGGTGATGGGGTTCAGAGAAGGATGTTCGGCCATCGCACGGGGGCTGTCCTTGTAAAGGCGTGCGACTTCATCCTCCACAACGATGACTTCAAGGAGCTCAGTGCGGTAATCATTTGTCTCAGGGTCTTCAAACTCTGCTCCCATGAGGTTCTTCTCGCTCACTAAGCCTTCCAAGTCACGTACGAGTTTCTGCGTATCGGACGACCAGCCGCCAACACCAATGGCATCGGGGCGCCGTCGCCGTACAAGCTCGACAAAGTTTTCACGCTGAGTCTCGTCTCTACCCAGGTTGCCAAATTTGCCTTGTTCAAGCACACGTCCTTCTTCCTCTACCCAAGCCCAGCACACAGGATCGCGAGCGGGATCACCACCTCCGTTGGACAGCACCAGGACTCGGGGGGTGGTACCTAGGATCATCCCCTTGGGCTTGTAAGGAGCTTGATCCAGCTTGCGGTAAAACTCTTGTCGGCACATCTTGAGAACTTCGTCTTGGCAGAACGTTCGAATGACTTCTTTGATGTTTTTGGCAACAATCTTTTCCAGCTTGGGATAGGCGAGATCCAATACCTTTTTGCGCTCCTCTCGCCACTGCTCCGCTCGATCACTAAAGTTTTCTGATTCAAACTCCTGGTAAAGTTGTCTCCGGAAATCGTATCGTGAAGGCATCTCCAGCTTAATTTCCACCAGGCCTTCCTCCTCTGCGCGCATCATCTTGAGGAACACTTCAGGCTGGTGCACCAAATCGGCAATCGCTTGATTTTGAATATACTTGATTTCGTAGTAGGGGTGCGTATCGTCAATCTTTCGCAGGCCCTTGTCTGTTCGGCGACAGCTTATTTCTGCTGCCTGATAGAAAGAGGCTCTGAGATACTTGCGCATTCGGGGGCTGGCAAAGAGTTCCTCGGCATACATCTGGCGAGCAGCGTTCATGACTTGATCACCAGTGTTGAAGCTGTCATCAAGAAGGGTATCTGCTAGATCCATCGGATACTGCTCGTGATCATCCGGCGCAACTTTTCTACCCTGACGAAGAGCATTCTTTGCAAGCTGGTCTGCAGTTATTCCGTAGGCCTTGACAAAATAGTAGGCCTTTCCATTGCGAACACGGTCAAACAGTGAAGATTTTGAACCCGGACGCTTCGTTAGCGATATGTTTCCAGCCAGTGTCGCAAGATCCTTGAGCTTATTGGCATATTGGAATTGCAAATAGTCCTGCAGGTCCTGAATCTCTTCCATGGTGGTGGCTTCCGGAATCATTTCTTCGACCATGCTATCTTGGACGTCCATCGATTTAAGGTTCTCGAATGATTTCTCAAGTGAGTTTCTCTTCTCCACAAACGAGCGGAATTTGATATCCAGCTCTAGGATTCTCCATAGGTCATCTTGGTTCAAGAGCTTGTCTGACTGAATTGTGTAATCAGGACCGTCAGGGTCGTCCCTGGTCGATTTTCGAATCTTCTTTGAGTGTAAGAGGTAATCTTTTCGGTGCTGAAACACAAATGGAACTTCCACTTCGTCAACAATAAAAAACTCGAGCACTTTACCAACAGCTTTGCCAAAAGGGGCCTGGAGTTCCTGAGTCAAGCCCTTCTTCGGCCAAAGCTGGTTGGTGATCCATCGAGCTTCCTCCTTGAATTGCTCTGCCGTCAGCTGTAGATTCTTGAATGATTTACGGTCCAGTTGGAAGCGTTCGGGCTCGTCAGTGAATCGAATCTCGTTATCTTCGTCAGTGAGCAGCTTTTCCTTGAGCTGTGAAGGTTCAAAGACATCCTTGAGTTCGATGCCTTGCTCCTCTCGCTCTCTGTCCTCTTCCTCTTCCTCCATCTGGAGCGCCCAGTCGTAATCTTCGCCATTACCAAAAATAGCTTCCATATCATCCAGAGCATCTTTGTCCAGCCCTGTGGTATCAACAACTCCTCCAACGCCGCGGTCTCTAGGGCGGGCGACCTCAGCATCTTCTTGTTGGCGTATGCGCTCATCTTCATCTTCGGGAAAGTCTTCCTCTATGAAGTCGTCGAATTCGTCTACCTGGGAACGGAAGCCAGGTCGACCGTATGAACGCTGTTCTCCAGCATCCTCGTCTTCGTCGGCGAAGATTTCTTCCAGCCCTCGTTTTTCGTGAGCCCTGTCATCCTCGTCTCGATGGCCGCGCTTAAGGCGTTTGAACTTGGACTAAGTATGACGTGTTAGAAAAATATTTCCTCCATAAAATGCGAGCAATGAGGGACTAACTGGAGCCTGAGGCTTTGGCTGTTCACCAAATTGCTCGCCAATGAGTTCTAAATCTTCTTCATCGAGTGCCTCTTCCTCCTCGCGGTTCCGATGCTCTCGCTTTCTCTTGATCGGTCGGCTTTCGACATCAGACTCGACCTCTTCCTCTTCTTCGTCCTCGTCGACAATGAAGCCCTCGCGGATCTAATAATGATTAAGCGTGTCAGTAGGCGGCCGTAACGTGGGTCAAAGGCGCCTCCGGTTACCTTGCGAGCTTCTTCCTCGTCGTCATCATCTTCTTCCTCTTCGCTGGAGTCATCGACGTGACCGGTGGGTCTCTTTCGTCGTTCTTGGCCAGTGTCTTCGTCAAAGGATTCGTCATCTTCTTCGTCATCCAACTCGGCCTCCCCCGAAATCAGATCGCGCATAGTAGAGCTCATCTTGCCAGTGCCAAACGCTATCGCGTGGTGTGGATGTCACAGGGCGAATCGAGGGGCTCGCGACCGAATTCGGCGCGGATAACGCAATTCAGCCGATTGTTGAAGGAATAATCGATGATTCCAGAATGAATGACTTGATTCCCACGACGACGGTCAAAGAGCTAGATGAGGCTAGCTGGTTCCTCTCCTGAGAAGCCTCTATGAATTTTTGAGCAGTCTCGGCGATAGCCTTCAGCCTCGTGTCGCGTGTGGCAGGGGTAGCATGGAACTATATTTACCCGAATTCTACAGTGCTTACGTAAGTCTCAAGCTCGCTCGCACAGCCCAAGTGAATTTTATATCAATGCCACACATTGTGTTCGGTGGAAGGTTTATTATATCTGGAAAGTGCCCTTGGTTAATATGTCCGATTGGCTATGGTTTATTTCTTCCCTTCATATAAGAAGCACAATTGATGATGGGCATTCAAGCTCAGGTTGGCTTCAACTGGTTTATATCGTTTGGCTTCCGTCACTGCAGGTCTTCATGCCGCCCTAGTGGCAGCAGCCAGCTACTACTAGTAGCTATGTGCTCGTCGACAAAGACTAATGACTACACCCCCCGCTCTGCATATTCGGAAAACGGCAGATACTGCAGCTCGCTCTAGCCTCAAGATCGGGCCTCAGCTCTGGATGCTACAGCCAGTGTGGAGTCGCAGGCATACGAAGCACAAGGCTCTAGCACGACATGCACAGTAGGCAAAAAAGCTGGCCCCGCAAATATCGGGTGTCGGAGACTTGGATTAGAAGACGGATTGCAGGCCCCTCACTAACACCAGTTACCAATGTTTGGAACACTTTGGAAAGCAATGCGGAAGGTTCGATAGGCTGCAAAACAATTTGTTTCCATTAGCTTACGGAAACGGGAAAAAATCCATGTATGATGCGACTTGCTGCTGTATTTGATTCTGGCCCAAAAAGCTAAATGCCCAGAGATGTGTTGCTGCCTTTGACACAGCGGTTCCGAGGGGGCAGCAAGCAGTATAATCCGAGCATACCTTGGATTTGAAGACATAAATACTGGCTTGCACGTCAGTAGTATCCCTATGTGATTGGCTATCTAAGCCACCTTATACGGCAAATAATACTTCTAGAAGCCAATGTGATTTATCAAATGCGATAAGTTGCATCAATCATAGGCCATTACGGTAAGAAGAAGCTTTCAACAGGCAGGTCGTTTCTAGGGTAAAGTACTCTGAAACGACCTCTCGTAACACTATTCCATGGGGCATAATAGGGAGACCTTGTCCAAACCGGCGACGCTTGGGGGCGATGAGACGTCATATGTGCTTCTGGACTGGCCCTTTATCGGCAATGAAGCATAGTTAGAGCTCTGGAAAGGATGGAGATGACGGGCATTTCCACCTGAATCATCCTACATACGGTAGAGTCTCAGCGCTGGGCGTCCAATGCCCTGGCTGCACGCTCGCAGAGCCAATAGTGGTGCCAGATCTAGGTTCGCATGACTGGCGACGGTCGGACGGGCCCAGGAGTGATAACACCCTAGCTGGGTTTCATCCTCCTGAGCCTCGTATATTTGAGGCATCCCCCATCTTTCAAACATCTCCAAACGTACCGGTGCTCGCTAGGGTGCGCGGGAATGGCCCGAAACCCGCTGATGAACAAAGTCCCCCAGCCGTGACTCGTGTGAAGAGCATTTGGAGGTGAAAATCCATGGTACTACAGCCATACAATTGCTAGCATACGGCGCACAGAACAGTCCTTGACATGATGCATCTTGCAACAGGAGGCAAAGGAGGCACAGGCTGCAAGAATAGGGGCGGCTGGGCTCCGGCGCCTAAACCAAGGCCTAGCAACTTAGGGGCGCCAAAACAGGCAACGTGCATGCTAGCCGTGCCTCAAGGTGTGTGGCCGTTGGAGACAAAAATAGAAGTCGATGCAGCATGATTGGAGAAATTCTCCTGGCGCAGGATTTCATCCAATGTAGATGGGCTTGGTAGAGACCCAAGCGCGCGATATTTAAGAGGGCGACGACCTCCCGGCGGCTGTCTGCTGGCCTGACGTGCAGCGTCTTGCTCCCCAAAGCCGCCCAGAGCATCACGTTATCTCTGAGGCCCCCACACGGACACTGTAGCGAGCTACTACCACTACCTGAGAACCACTAATTAGCCTTAACCCGACCCATAGCCAACCTCCGTCTACGTATTTCGTCTGCAGAGTACCAGCGCTCGAAGGTGCCCTCCAATCTGCGGAGAACCAAAAATACACACAGAGGCATTTTCGACTTTCTTTGTCCTCTATTTTCTGTTCTTTCTGGCTGCCTGAGCATCTCGGGAGGATCGAAGCAGCCTGAAAGTGCCCAAAGCCGACCGTTAGGGATTTCTCTAAGAATCTGCGTCAGGCTGCGTTTCCTAGGCTCCATCAACGATCTTTCCGACAAGCATCGCCTGCTACATAACAGAGGCCCTTACGCTGTTTGCTTCCGAGTTGGAAGAAATTCGGAATTCTAGCTACTGCCTTACGATCGAGCCCGAGTTCCCCTGATCGACTTTCGCTCTCCGTCGAGTGCACCAGTCGCCGCCAATCCACCGCTTCCTCACCCGTTTGCATCTCTTCCTGCCCACCATGTCTGATCCATTTGCACCGCGCACTATGAAGCGCAAGAACGTCAAGGGCCTCGCCCTGACGCCAGCAGCGCCGCGTCCCTCGCCAACGGCCGATACAAGCAGACGTGGCTCAGAAGTCGCCAAAGACGAAGCCGGCAAAGAAGAGCAGTTGGAAATTGGCATTGAGTATAAGCTCGATTTGAGACCAGAAGAGCTCGAGGTGATGAAAGAACTCGGCTCTGGCAACGGCGGAACCGTTAGCAAGGTCAAGCATCTGACTACAGGAACTGTCATGGCTCGCAAGGTCCGTTCTAATTACTGCTATCGCCCCTGAAAACCACAACCTCCGGGCTAACTCAGTTTCTAGGTGATACACGTGGAAGCTAAGAAGGAGATGCGAAGACGAATCGTTCGAGAACTCCAGATTATGCATGGATGTCACTCTGAGTATATTGTCATGTTTTATGGCGCCTTTTTGAATCACAACAACGATGTGATTATGTGTATGGAGTATATGGACGTTGGGTAAGTCCTATTTATGACCTGAATTGCGACGTAGTGTTACAAGCGCGATTAACACCAATACTCGAATAGTGCACTTGATAGAGTTTCAAGGGTCTTTGGTCCAATCCGTGTGGATGTATTGGGAAAGATTGCAGAGGCAACTTTGGGCGGTCTGACATATCTCTACGTGAAGCATCATATTATGCACCGAGATATTAAGCCGTCCAACATCCTCATCAACTCTCGTGGTAACATCAAACTTTGTGATTTCGGTGTGTCTGGAGAGTTGGTCAACTCCATTGCCGACACCTTCGTAGGCACATCGACGTACATGGCACCCGAAAGAATCCAGGGCGAGAAGTACACAGTCAAGTCGGACGTGTGGAGCTTTGGTCTGACTATTATGGAGCTTGCCATTGGAAAATTCCCTTTCGGCAGCGAACACATTGACGAAGATGACTCAGGTCCAGCCGGAATATTGGATTTGCTGCAGCAGATTGTCAACGAGCCGGCTCCAAAGCTCCCCAAGAGCGACGCTTTCCCAAGCATTTTGGAAGACATGATTCAGAAGTGTCTATTCAAAGAGCCAGAAAAGCGACCTACCCCACAGGAGTTATTTGTAAGTTCTCTTCTGGTCTCATGCGTAATTATCAGCAACGGTTACTAACATTGTTTTTAAGGAACGTGATCCTTTTGTTCAGGCTGCCAAGAGAACACCAGTGGATCTTAAAGCGTGGGCTTTCAGTCTCATGGAGAAAGACAACCGCAAGTCTCATCTTGTACCCCAGATGTCCCCAAGCGGTACCCAGGATCTGCTCCGATCCAGCGACTCATCGCCAAAGTCGCGAAATAATGAGGAGCCAGCCAATACTCCCCAGTACGGTGAAATTCCGATTGCCGGAGTCGGTATCTTCTCACCGAAAGATCGAACGCCCGTGCCGGACCGATCGCCCTCGCGAAATGGCGCAGCCGTTAGTCGACCTGCTCATCCGGGTCTCGGACAGCGAGGGGCCACCACCAATTCGATTCCTCAGGTCTCTTCTTCCAATGCCACTACCTTTAACCTCCCAGTCCGGGCAGGACCGCCAACGAGCTCCTTCGCATCACAAGGAGCACCGCAAAAGCCTGCGTCGTCAGACGAAGTTCGAAGTCAGAGCCGAAGGCAGCCTAAATTTGGCCTGCCCTCTAATCCCAATCCTTCATATGGCGGTGTATAGGATCCGCCACCATACTGTTGACCTCTCTGACATCCATGTCTCTACATCTTCTCACCAACCTCCTGCCTTAGCATCATGACGGCGCAACTTACTTTTGATGGGCTTTTCTCTTCTCTCTACGCTTTTTCTTATTCAAGACGTCGAATAAGGGGAGATAGCCAAGGAAAGACTCTTTGGAGTGGGCTGTGGAATCTTTGAAACAGCAATGAAATTTCACCAAAAAATACTTTGGTACACTTCAATAGGATGAAACCGTTAGGATTGTGTTTTATGTTATAGTGCGATGTATATGTAGCGAACACAAAGCGTTGAATCCAGCAAGAAAAATGAATTGGCAACAAAAGGAGAGAGTGAAAAGAGGACTTTTGCAATTTAACTTTAGTTAAGGTTTGTATTCGTCATTTCCCTCAGAGGAAAAAGAGTATATATTTGAGTGTTTATATATACCTGTCTGTGTCTACAACAGCTAGTTGATTATTAATGGTAGTGTTTTTGTGTCATGCTGGGAAGCGCTTGAATCTACTGTCTGGATATATTACTCGAAATCATGACGGCAAACGCCCTTGGTCTATTACACGCCCCTGAAATCCATTTTCCAGTATTTGGATCAACTCGTCCAGCTGGTAAATCACCAGGTCTGTATTCTCGTGGTTGGCCAGTTCCTTATTTACGTCGTTGAGCAGTAGCACGGTCGCAGCGCCCGCCAGTCTCCCCGCCGTTAGGTCATCAATAGAGTCCCCAACCATAATCAAGCCACTCGCGTCCACAGCCCCGGAGCCATCTATCAGGCCCCAGCTCTGGGCAATGTGCATGATACCTGCCGGATGAGGTTTGGGAGGGCGAAAGTCCCGGGTGATGACGGGATAGAATTGGGAGGCGGGCAGAAACTTTGAGATGAGGTGCTGGACGGGGAGGTCGAAGTTGCGGGTGCAGATGGCCTTGGGGACTTGGTAGGCTTCGAGATATGACATGAGGGTCTGGAGGCCTGGCTGGGGCGCCTGAGAGGCCATGGCTTTGCGCTCAATGGCGCGGATGGCTTCGTGGGCGGGCGGCTGTTGGTGAGGGGGTAGTTTATCAATGTGTTCGAGAATGTCTACCGATTGAGGGATTCCGAGAACGGAGCGCATTTCCTTGAACATGTATGTCTGCGGCACACTACGAGAAGATTAATCAGTAAATAATGCTCTAGTATCAGATAGATTTCTCTTCTTCATTTCATTTGCATGTGTCTCTTTCTTCCTTGCCTCTTCCAAATTTTCAATCCAAAGTCAAAATGAGGGGCACAAATCGGAGTAAGCATGCAAGTGAGTCAGGCTCTGCGGCAAACGAGGAACGAGGATTCAGACCAAGTGTCATTTCCGAATCTCGCCAGACAGAAAATGCATTATTTTCATTCTGTTCCTCAAGGACATCCAATCAAGTGTGAATGTTAAATAAGGAAACAATGGCATTTTCGTTATAGCAGCATGGATATGGGGGGCAAAGCATTCAAGACATTAAGAAACGCGCAGCTCAGTCATAATGAAAAATTGTAAATCCTTTCATACCTCAACGTCCCATCCATGTCAAATATGATGCCTCTCAGCGGCGGAGCGGCATTGAAAGATGCCAAATCTATCGTTGCTCGCAAAGGAGCGAATCTTCTGGGCCCCGGAGAAGCCATGGCGGACAAAAGCCGTCGTCGGATGAAGGCGGCCAGCGTGTCGATTAGTTAACGAGAGATGGGGAAGCGTCCGAGTGAAATGAACAGAAGAGAGGGTAGAGAGGCTCGAGTGATAGGAGGCGTCTAGACTAGAGGCTGCTAAGGGTGAAGGAAGAGAAAGAAGCGCCTGGAGGCCAAGGCGCGCGTAAAATGGCGTGAGGAGGAGGCTTATCGTGATTGCGAGCCACCAGGTCAGATACTAGGACGATGGCACTTGATCTGGGCTCCTTGGATGTGGACAGCGCCAAGCTTTAGAGTGAAGATCCGTTGCCTCTCAAGCATATGCAGCAGGCTCAAAGAGGCCTGTCCAGACCAGCGCCGGAACAGCAGACGCATGGTTTTGATAAGAGCATAGTATCGTGGCTAGTGGTAGCGGTGGCGCAGCCTAGCCAAGGTGCAGTAGACGCTGTAGAAGCGCCCAGGAGACGCCTTCAATGCTACGATGTGCTCGGCACTATTGCCCTTGCTACCGCGCGCTCTGCACGGTGACAGCCTATAAGGGGCGGCCAGCGCCAGATCGCCGAGGATTGCTGATTCCGCCGCCCGCGATCTGGGTCATCTGGCGTCAATTAGGAATGACAGCTAATGCTGGTACAGGGCTGGCCCACCGCTGGCCCCGCTGGAGCTGTCACTGCCGGTAGTACCTGAGCAGCGCTCGACAGGGTCGCCAGCAGCAGCAGGCAGTGGCGGTGTCCCGTGCACCATAAGCTGCCGCCCGTCTTGTTTTGGAGCTTGCTCATGCATTGATCTTTTTTTTTTTTTTTTTTTTTTTTTGCTGCTGTTGGGAGCAGCTGCTTGCTTAGCCTGACCCATTGCCATCCCTCCATTGCCATCCATTCCTCCAATCCGCCCAATCCTGCTTCCTTTTGACGAATCCGGATTCCCTCACGGCCTGCTTCCGAGGAGTTGACGCGACAGACGAGGCAAAAGCTACGACGTGCGGCCGCGGGCCTTGCTCAAGCTCATGATAATGCTGGCCGCCCGCAGCGACGCGGCTGACGCAATTATTACTACCAGGTCGAGATGAGCAGCTCCAACAGCAGCAGCTCCTCGACGACGCCGCCATGGCCGCCCTCCCGGCCTTCCAAGAGGAGTGTACGTGATGGAATCGCCTTTCCTCATCCAGAATTGTCTGCATGGCGGCGCTTTGCTAAAGTCCGTGGCTAATCCTTACTTGTGTCTCTGCATAGAAAATGCGCAATGGGACGTTTGTCATCCCTGCTACCGGCCAGCGGTCCCGGCGCCAGGTCACGCTCCGCAATCCCAGGAATCGGTCACATTGTGATGGATCCAGGCGACGTTCGTCTATGCCCTCTGTCGGTACGGCTGGCCAGCATATCCAGGCTGTGTCACAAGCTGTTTGGACAAAATGTCTGGCTGCTTGGAGATGGCTCCAGACTGACCAAGGCCACCAGGTGCTCAAGTGTACATTGGCATATCTCTTGGGCACCACGGCGACATTGTGGCCGCCATTGTCGAATTTTATGGGCCGTAGAGATGGCAAGCATATCGCAGCCACCGTAACGGTGTACTTTCACCCAGCGCGTACGGCTGGGTCCATGCTGGAGGCTGTCATGATTGCCATTGTCGCCGTGGTCTACGCTGAGCTGGTCTGTCTCTTGTCGATGGGGATAGCAATTGTGTCTCGCGATATATGGGGGTCTACTGCCCCTGCCCACGTCATCGTCCTGTTGATTTGTATAGGAGGCGGTCTTGGCCTGGTCGGCTGGACTAAACAGCGATTAAACCACCCTCTTGTGAATACTGCGTCCACCCTGGCATCGATGGCAATCATTTCTGTCATTACTAAAGAAGAATCCGTAAACGATGGCTACTTCTCTGCGGACAAGATCATACAGATGCTTAAGCTACTCTCGCTTGGCATCTTCTTCACTGTGGCTATTAATCTCCTGGTATGGCGCGTGTCTGCAAGAGAAGTGTTGCGCAAGTCAATCCTCACGGCAGCTGTAGCGCTGGGTGATCGTCTGTCCTTTATTACCAGTGGATTCTTGAACGGTTCAGAAGATGAGGTCAGCTCTCCCGAGTATACCCAGGCTTCTGCGCAGTACAATTCTTCTTATGCTCAGATATTGACTACTCTTCGAGAGGCCAAGATTGAGCATTATCTCCTTGGACAAGAGAACACATATGCGTTAGATAAACGCCTCATTAAATCACTAGAAACGCTCTCACAGGCTATTGGGGGTTTGCGTAGTGCGCTTCAGACCCAGCTTACGCTTTTGAAAGAGGGTCCAAACTCCGGTTTACCGCTGCCATCCGGTTTATTCTCCCCGGAGCCAGCCTCAGGGATGTCTCGGACTGTATCGTACTTCTCTGATGATGCCAGGGATCGACTATCGGTTATTGAAGAGGACGAAATGGAACGACGTTCGATTCCGTTTAGCCAATCGGATCCTACGCTAGACCAATCGCCCATTTTTCGCGTACCGTCAGATATATTTGCTCTCTTCTTGGCGTTATTAGGCCCCTCTATGAAGTCCTTGGCATTTACGCTATTAGATACGTTGAAGCAAAATCCATTTAGTCAAGACCCAGAATGCCAAGCGACTACGATCGAGCAGCTGCAGATAAGCCTTCGAGATGCACTAGATCTGTACAATCATGCTAGAGGCAAAGCTCTTCGTGAGTTATATCAAAGCATACAGCTTGGAAGAACGCGGTCTGAAGAGATTCAGGCTGATATTGAAGAGGTTGCGGCCGCTTGTGGCCACTTCTCAGTCTGTTTGCAAGCTGTAGCTGAGGAGATGGATGCTTATCTTGATGTTCTTGGATCCGAGTCGACACAAAGCCAAGCCCGCAGCTGGAAATGGATCAAAGTTTGGAGATACTGGAAGCTGTTTCAACGCCGAAGAGATTCAGATGCCGAGAACGAGCCCCTTTTGCCAACGACGCCCAAGCCGATTAGCAAAAAGTCGCCTACACCACAAGGCATACCTCAAAAAATGCTCAAGAGAAGAGACTCGCTTCATTGGGACGCCTCGCCGCCAGATAAAACAAATGCGCTTGTTCGTAATTGCTCTCAAGCTTTGTTGAAATTTCTACGATTTTTAACGCGCGACGATGTCTTGTTTGGAATCAAAGTGAGCATTGGCGCCATTTTATGGGCCATGCTTGCTTTTATTCCGGCTACAAGGCCAGTATATCAACACGGGAGAGGCGAATGGGGCCTGCTGTCTTACATGATTGTTGTTGGTATGACCACCGGTGCTTCTAATACGACGGGTAGTTCTCGATTCATTGGCACTTTGATTGGAGGCGCATGTGCCTGTGTTGCATGGTTGTTGAGTATGACCAACCCTTGGCTCCTGGAGCTTTATACCGCCATTGTGGCATTGGGAAATTTCTATGTCATTTTAGTCATGAAGAAAGCTCCTCTGGGAAGAATTTCACTTTTGGCGTATAATGTTATTGTGCTTTATGCGTACAGCCTTTCGCAGGATGTCGATGACGATGACGATGACGAGGGTGGCATAGATCCTCTAATTTTCGAGATTACCTACCATCGAGTGGTGGCTGTCACACTGGGAATCCTATGGGGCATTCTCGTTTGCCGGCTGCTGTGGCCAATCTCTGGGAGAAGGAAATTCCGAGAAGGGCTTTCGGCCTTATATCTGCAGCTTGGGCTCATATGGAAGCGCGGCCCCCTTGCTGTTTTGTCGAAAAACAAGAATGTCTCAGACTTTATGCAGGAAGGGGAGCAAATTGCCCTTCGACGATACGGTATGGTTGAACCTCCTGCAGCTCTCACCCCACCTACTAACAAATGGCGTTTCTGTGTTTAGTTTTCAGATTGGAGTCGTTGCGAGACTCTGCCAAGTCCGAGTTTGAACTTCGAGGACCCTTTCCGAATGCCGCCTATGGGCGGATTATGCACTCTACCAAACATATTCTAGATGGCCTCTATGCTATGCGTCTTATCACACAGCGCCGGCATACCCTTTCGGAGGGTGAGAGTTCTCTGCTGGAAATTACGGCGACCGAAAGAATGCAACTGTGCCAACGCCTATGCCACGTTTTTCAAGTACTTGCATCTAGTATTATGCTGGAATATCCTCTTACGGATGCTATTCCTACTATTGATCGTACCAGAGATCGCCTCTTGAACAAGATTTATGAGTACCGGAAGAAGCACATGGAGATGAACTTGAGAAATAACGATGAAGATGCTACGCAGACGATGACGGAAGAGAGAGATTTTGCTTTACTTTACGCGTATACCCTTGTTACGGCGCAAGTGGCTGCTGAATTGAAGAAGATAAAAATGGAGATTGAAGCGTTGTTTGGAGTTTTGAATCAGGATGAACTGCTCTTGGAGTAAGGCTTGGAGAGCAGCTCTCAAAGTCATTTGACTTACTTTTGGATGATCTTAATACACGATACGGCTCTTTTTTCTTTTGGCGTACTGTTTTTGGGAAAGGACGATTTATGAATGAATGGATCAAGTCAAGCATACGAAGGGAAATATGGCAGCAAGTAGGTACGGGTGGCATCAGGCAATCTTGATAGATCACCACTATTTGATTAATCTAATTATTGATGTGTTCTGAATCTAAATATTATACATATGCTTTTATGTGCTCAGGTATATCATCCTCATAACTATACGCATATCCCTTTTGACTACAAGATATGTAATCTTCTTTGACTAGTTTTTCATGCAATTCGTGCCTACATTTGATTCCATGCCCAATCCAACAATTTTTCCCTTTACCAAAACCCCTGTTTCCTCCATACTCGCACAGAATGATAAAATACATGCTACAGAGTACACTCCCTCACTCTCCCCTGCCGCCCAATTTCATACTCGACCCATCTTCCAACGCCTTTTCGCCCAGACACAAGGATACTTCCCGGATTCATAACATGGCAACCTTCGTATGTGATGCAGAAAGGTGGAGCTGTTGTATCGATGAGCGCCATCGCAGTAGGGAGAGGGTATAAGTGTAGCGCGGATGCGTAATCCCAGTGTACAGGGCGCGTTGACTGGCGGAAGGGAGATAGGTAGCCCTGGTCGAGGATTGTCTTGACGAGCTTTTGGGCTGTCTTGATATCGAGAGGAGGAGGAGAGGAGGAGGTCGTGGCGGATGGGTTTTCTGCGGCTGCGGAATCGACTTCCATGGCATCCTCCGCCGCAGCCGTGGTTGAATCATCTTGTTGGATTTCGGGGGAAGCGCCTTGGGCGCCCTGGGTTTCGGCGGCGGCCGTGCGTTTGAGAGTGACAGAGGTGCGCCTTAATCTTGCAGAGATATCGTCTCTGAATAATACTAGTTCATGGTTCGTTCCGAAAAGGGACATTCGGCTTGGGTTGCTCGTCCATATAGCAGATCCCTGAACACCTGTATTGCCAGCTTCTGCGTTTGCTGCAGCAAAGGCACGGCGGATACGTGACGTGAACATCTCAGGAACAGGTTTCCTGGGCAATGGTACTGAGGCACCACCTGTGAAGGAGGAGACCCAGCCATCATTGTCACCGGGGACGAAGACAAAGGTGGATGACTGGAGGAGAGTAGGGAAGTCGGAAAAGGTAGAGGCCAGGGCGTCAAAGTATTCTTTGTATTCAATGCTGCCACCGCTGCCACCCCTGGCCATGACGGCGTGCTGTGTGAAGTTGCCAGCCAGAACAAACGTCAGAGGCGAGGTACCTTCAGGTTCAGCGGCGTATAAGGAGAGAATCTTGCGGAGGGCTTGGAGGGCTCGAGGTTGATCAAGATTGACTTCGCCAATGATCACCACTCGATTTCTGGAGGGCATGTCCTGGTCTGGGGAGGGCGGGAGCAATCTTCTCTCTAGCCTCCGCATCTTAGAACCGACAGCTCGTTCGCTACCAATGCCGAGGAAATCGATCCAGCCGAAGCCTCCTCCAATTGTTTGATCATGATCATTGCCATCGAGCCCGCTGATGCCGAGAGTCGACTTACGCTTCTCGCAGGGAGGCTGTCCGATAAAGAAACCTTGAAATCGACCGCCAAGAGTACCTCCAACACCGCTACTGCCGCTCAATCCTTTGCCAACAGACTCCTCTTCTTCTTCGTACACACCATCCACCAGAACCATCATCCCAGGACAAAACCATGCCGAATCCTCAGGTATGGCAACGGCCTGCGTAAGGTCGAGAGCAATGGTACCCGTCAAATCACTTACGGCCAAGTCTCCTGTAGGCAGAACGTTAAGCTGGCCGAGGAGCATGTGATTGCTTCCATGTCGACCAAGCAAATTGGCAATTGGTGTGATTTTAAGAGACTGTTGATTGGAAAGCGACCGCTGAAGGGTATGTCTGCGGGATGAGGTGACGGAGGAGACTTGAAATGATTCGTTTCGGAGGAGGCGTTGGTGGATGACATGGTAGCGGTTTCGGAAGACAATGGTTTTGTGAGAGGCGGGAGGTAATAATGAGGGCTTGGCCGTATCTCTGATAGCCTTTATGTCAGCTTAGATTTTACGATGGGAGAAGTACAAGTATCTTCTTACCTTTCAAAGTGTTTCTTATCAACATTGTAAAGGAGTCGTGGCTGTTCATACGCATCAATGACTTTCAGCCACGCTCGGGCATCGTTGGCCTCGTCGTCGTCGTCTGCTTCCTCTTGCACTCCCAATCCCGATATGCCAAAGCTAGCAGTACTATCTTGCCGTGGGAGTGAGGTCGGTCTTATACCAAGTCTGGTGTTTAGAGTATCATTGTCGTTGATATCCAGCATGCTGTCTCCTCTGGGGAGCTCTCTGCCAGGACCCATGATCTTGCCGCCACTCATATTGCCCTCTAGGGTCTTGAGGATCTCCTGCAGCTGTTTGCTAGCCCCTTCTACCATGACGCCGCCATTACGGTTCTTCCAGCTCCTTGCCACCTCTTCCAACACTCTCTCTGCTAGGCCTTCCTCGCGCCATCCTGAGCCGCAATGCCGTCCGATGAACGAGGCAAGCTCTTGCAATGCAGTCGATGTGAGCGTTAGAGAGTGCTTCTTTGTAAATGTGCGGAATGCGAGCGGTCGGAGAGTTGCAGGCGGTAGGATAATGGGGAGGATCGCGGCTTTGGGAGCATTGATGTTGAATGGCTTTGGAGGATAGACTGGTGTTCCAAACGCTGGAGATGACGACGGCGCAACGGACGAGGATGGGATTAGAGGTCGCTGCTTGCGGAAGATGGGAGCTGGTGTTTTGTCCATTGTGATTTCGGTGCTGTGGAATTAAGAAGCAGGCATAGCTCAGGTGCAAGGATGGAAGATTGAGATGGCAAAAAGATGACAGTCAATGCCACCCAATTTTGCTGTCTCTGCAGAATAACTAGCTGCCCACTATCGCATCAATCCACACATTTCCTCCACCGCGTATTTTGGAGGGGGACCGCGTCGACGCGTCTAATTGATTTCTTATAGCTGCATAAATGCGTATATCGGGGAGCGTGGGGTAGAGCCTGAGCTTCCAGAAGCTCCAATTCCGAATGACCTCATTGGTCTTGATTTTCATGGACCACATTTTCATCTACAACTCCAAGAGCTCACACGTCCAATTGGAACAATAAAAACGCAAAGATGATGTCTACGAAATTTCGAATAAATTCTCAAAGCTCAAGGCTGTTCTTCAGAGCAGTATCTACGCTTAAGAACAACTCCCACATTGTTAGTCGCAAGCTGTTTTACAGGTTGCAGAGATGAGTCTGAGAGCAACTGTGCTGACAATGCCGCTATAGAAAGTCTTTGACAACGCTGTAGCTCCTTCATCATATATTCTCACATATCTAGATACAAATCCTCCTTCAAAAACACTTGCAGTTGGCGTTACTACAGCAGTTCCACCAACACCTCAGTCGTTTAAAGAAAACCCAAAGTTCATATCAATACTGAACGAGGTCGTATCTGAGTACGGCCACCAAGATGAGGATGTGATTGCACAGGCAAAAGCTTTTGCAAGCACTGGAGGGTTCAATCTTGGGTCGGGTGGCGCATTTTTCCCTGGACAGCACCAACAGAGCCATCGAGGGTCCTCTGGGAAGCAAGGCGGAGGAGGCGGTGCTGGGGGAGGTGGCGCTGGCGGTGCTAGTGCGCAAGGAGGTGCAGGTGGTGCAGGCCGCGGCGGGTTTGTTCACTTGAGTGACCGCAGGAATCCTCCCGACTTTGGCCGAATTGCATGGCCGGAGGATATTCTGGGGAGCGTTGAAGTGGATGAAGCTGGAGAAGTTGTAGGCAAGCTTCAGCCAAGTGGGACGTACAGAGCGGTGACTAAGGAAGGAATGTAAGTGATGGACGAACATATCTTCATGTGATATAACTCTTTCTCTCTATATTTTTGCTGACTTTACTTAATTAGTCTCGGACTGAGTCCCTTCTTGAGAGGCAAGCTGATAGATCGACTTCGGCAAGAGGAAGCAAAAGAGAAAAGCTCATAATGTGAGTAGTTTCAGAGAACTTAATGTCCACAAAATATTAGAAGCAGCATTACATGATCTCGTGTATGTGGCAGACCGGGATGTATTGCCCGTATATCGTAACCAGAGAGTTCATTCCGTCATATGAGCTCTTTCATTACGCAAATGTATTTATATCAAATCCAAACACCTCATTCATATTTATATCTCCATCGAGAAGATCGTCCCAGTACGAAATGTCCATCGGCACATCCCAAAGTTCTTGGCTCGCTGCAAGATTCATGGCGAATTCATCATCTCCCTCGCCTTGCCTGTTGAGCCAGGCCTCTGGGGCCGAGCTATTCTCGATTAACTTTCTTACTTCGCAGGATAACCGGTCAAATGCCACCCAATGCGGAGTTACTGCAGTCCATTTTAGCGAAATGTCCTTGAGCATTTGTCGACAATCATCGAGCGCCTTGATGACTGAAGAAGGCTCTGGAATTTGGTCCGTCGCTGATGAAGCAGAAGCAATTTCATCTCGGTTGTTGAGAATATTTGATATGTGGATTCCACAGTACAGGATCATGAATCCTGAGCGTAGAATATCTTGGATCCATGTCCTTCACAACTTCGGTTAGTTTCCTAGGAGAAATTTGCGTCTATGGTCCTATCACTTACCATAAAACTGTCTTGACGCCCTTGACCAGCAGAGTTTGGTAAAGGAAAATTATTTGCACGGCCGGATCCAAGCAAAGTCTGAGGTATGTCACATCAGGCTTAAATGAATGCGCCTCGTGTCCGGTCGGAACCACCAAGGCAGAGTAGATGAAAAGTCTCTCTCGGTAAAAATTCACATCCATGTATTCTCTTGTGTGAAAGATGCAAGGGGATTGAGGTATCGTGCTTATTTCAGCATGTGCGATATGCCACTGATCAAGTTCTGCGTTAAGGAGAGTGGCAGCTTCGGCTTTGGATTGGAAGCTGGCGTTGGTGGCATCACGTCTTGCATAAAGTTGTTCATGAACCTTTGCTGAGATTCTTCGCAACTGAGCTTGCCGGTTGAGCACGGCCACCTCGGCTCCATTTGGTGTACTTGTATCAAGCCCTTCTTGAAGATCATCTAGACAGAGGTAGTCGGGCATCTACCCTTATCAGCTGCCGTATATTCAAGTAGATTCTATTCCTGAGCATACTTACAGCAACTGTAATATCAGAATCTGCAATAGCTATAGGTCGTCCCAAGCCACATGCGGCAAATCGTTCTTGGACGTAGCAACACCAAAACAACCGCCGGCGTCTCTGTTCAGTCACTGGATCTAGAGGTTTTGATGGAGCTCTGTGGTATCCAAGTTGAACGCATATCCTCATAGCTTGCCTCGCCAGTTTCCACCTGCTACCAACTAGACAAAGGGGCGGATGTCAAAAATAATTGGTTATCCAAAGAATTAAAGTTTGATACTCACTTCCGGTAGCGTGTTGATGAGCGAATACTAAAAGCAGCATAGTGTTTTGAATTTGGGTATCGCCATCCGTGTGAGATAAGACTTCTTCGACATATTGCATGGCAGAGGCGTAATAATGTATGGGGGATTTACTTGATGATATCCGTTTGGAATACGGCAAGCTTACTGCAAAAAGCATGAATAATTGATATAGATCGTTTTTCCTTTGCAGATCAGAGCCTGAGGAAGAGCGATTGTCGTATAAGCGCTCGATCTGCTGATACGTCTGGCTTCGGTTCATGAAAGGCGAAACCCTGTGGAATCCTACTTCGAAGCTTAAGATAAAATAATGAGTAAAACTGCTACACAAAGTTTCAAGAGGCAAACATGTAAGGCTCACTATGCGTCAACCAGATCGCAAGCCACAGAGAGGGGCGGCAGGGTGTCTTCATCGCTCAATAGGATCTCAGTACTATCAGCTTGCGGCTGGAATTGGAAACGATCTTGGAATTGGGATCTCGCTCCTTGAGAGAACTGCGTAGACAAAGCTGCTGCTACTAGATGTCCAAGACTGAATGCACACAGCAAACGGTTTGTCAGTCTATACGAATCTTAGATAAGTGGAGTGTTACTCACCTAAAGATACTGCCGTCGGCAAATTTTGAAGGTTCTGTGAGTATAGATGAAGACCTAGCGACAGATTTCACATTCGGTGAGATGCTCTGGGCTTGAACTTCTGCGGGGGTTGAGAGAGTTGAGACAGAATCTGGTAACGCCTGGGAATAAGGACTATTGACCTGCGCTCGAAGATAGGCGACTCGCGTCTTTAGGTCTGCAATATATCTATAGAGTGAGATTGTGGTTAAGCAAGAATCAGCTTTTCCAAGTCACTGAAATTATAATATTTGTATTACAAAAATATTTAGCTCACCCTCTCTCGTATTGCTCTCCAGATACGGGATCGATTTCGATGCATGGAGTCTTCGCACGCTCACAGTTGGAGCACACCCGAGCATTTTTATCGCACTAGATATAGTTGTCAGTTTAAGAACAGTTTCAAGACAGGGAAAATTTATGAAAAAGTCAGGGGTGGTATGGATCATTAGCCGGGCCTTTCATCCATTCATTTATTACCTTGAGCTTCTTGGCGCGACAGTGGGCGCATGCCCCAGAAAAGTTGGTTGACTGGTGAGGCATGCTTGAAAGATGCTGTAATCATGAGGCCTTGTCTCCAATGTAAACCCAACAGAAATCACTCCCTGGTGAGACACTGGTGCTGACAATTCTTTCACATTGGCCGCAAGCTCCAATGAGCATGATGGTGATGCAGGAGAGTCCGTCCGGGGCCGCCGCTAAAAGAGAATGGCGTCAATGATTGCCGGCTTATAATCGTAGCGCCTCATTCATGTGTCATCCCACAGCCTCTGTAACAAGGCTTCTCTCCAGGACTTGGAAGAAGCTGAGATGGAAGCATCCGCTGCGTTGCGCCAGAAACGTGAGTCTGAATAACGACGACCTCAGCATCCTACGGCATATGGCGAGATGGCCGAGTTGGTTATGGCGTCAGGTTAAGGCTACCTTAACAGCAATTCCTGGTGGAGCAATCCGCGTGGGTTCGAGTCCCACTCTCGTCAAGCATTTCTTTTTTTGCATTTTTATATAAATCGTCTTCTTTCTGGAGTACTCGAGATAGTATAAGAAGCTATTTGCTCTCGGGTAGGCTGTCTTTTTGTCTTCGCTCAATTTCTTGACTTCCCATGTGGTGGCTGGCCGTGATGCCTCCGTAAATGACCGCAGCCATAGCCATAGCCATAGCCGCAACAGTAATCATCAATTCCTCACCCGCAATGCCAAGATACTAGGATCTTAAGGCAGAGAGCTCTCGGAGCCACGTCCGCTTGCAAATTTGCATCCGGCGGACGACTTTCCGAAGCTTGCCCAATTAGGAAAATTTGGCGGAGAGCGATCCGCCCTATGTCGATATCTAGAGCCTTGAACATGTGAGAGAAGAAAGACTTGAAGTGCCCAAAACCATATAAATCGCAATTCCACCAAAATGAAGTCCAGTATTGATTTTTCCAAAAGCTTTGATGGCCCTAGAAAAGAAGTAGGACAAAGTGTAGTGATCTCAGTTCCCGTTGTAGTTTTATAGATAGTTTTGTGACAGCTCTCTCCAACGAAGAACAAGCGTAATTGGTTTAGTGGTAAAATTCTCCGTTGCCATCCGAGCAACGTCGGGGAGCCCTGGGTTCGATTCCCAGATTACGCATTGAATTCTCTTTTTGATCATTTCTGTCCGATCTCTTCTATTTTTTTGCTGTTTCAATCTGAGCTTAAATATTGCGGTATGCCTCTAGCTCGAATAGAGCCCATTTACAGCCTCAAGAGTGCACATTGTCGTATATAGTCAGTACGGGTGGTTAACTTTCGTATATATTTGCTTCCGGCTCGTTTCTCAAATTAGGAGAAATAAGCCTGTCAAGGAGAAAAGGCTATGTCAACGCAGTGTAAAGCGTCCTTGCAGAATTCATAGAGGTTGCTTCCTTCAAGGAAGTCAATATCTTTTCGAGAATCGGCATCAAAAGACGTCATTTGCTTCAACACACCGCTTAGGAGTACGCTGTGAGGATGCAACCCGGAGAATTTGGTCTTCATAACAGACATAATCATCCCAGCTAGAGATAGCAAAGGAGAAACTTGGCTTACTCTCAGATTTTGAGGTATCCCGTTGCTGAAAAAGATACTCAGTAGCGCAAGCTGGAATATGCTGTAACCAGTGATCCACGGCAGTGCGGGCCAGATGTGAATTGAAGTCTGAAAGGGTACTATACAATCATGAACCAATTTGTTCTGTGCTTCAAATGTAGAACTAATGGCGAATGATCTTCTAAGACTCTGAGCAACGAGTTGTAGTTCAAATACTCTTGGTAGAAAAGATGTGTTTTCTTCGCCGCTCAGCCTGCTTTGTAGTACGTGCTCTTCATAGCGGGATAGGTAGCCCGCAGCATCATTTTTTGGACTGCTGCAAAGTGAATATGCCCAGCTAAATATCTCTACAAGAGACAGCTCCTTGCGTTTCGATCCAGATGCACATAGGGACGACGGTTGGACTATATGTGCATCCCAGTCGAAGGACATGTCGCGATTTTGTATACCCATGGGAAGCCCTAATGCGGAGCTAATGGAACTGAGTAAAGTTATTAGCCTGTATTTTCACTTACTGAATGGTTGAACTTACAAATCAAGTACATAAGTCGTTTGAAACAGCGTTAACCCCTGTACTAGGGAGTCTGTTGTGGTTTCTGCTTCCGGTTGGAGCTGGTGATATCCCATGTCTATGCAAACTTGTGTGGCAAGTTCTATCAGATGCCATGAGTTGCCTGTGCTGGGATCAAAAAGCGAACAGATAGTGAACAAGAGCAGAATTTGCACTGTAGTAGCCGATTCATCATAAGTATACAGAATGTCCAGGGATCGTAAGAAGTAGTCGGCCGAATTGTAAGTATCGAAAGCGGAAAATGACTCGATAGGAAGAATGGCACCGATAGAAATAACGAGATAAGATATGGTGCGATCTCGAAGATCACTTTGGTTGCCAAATGCAATTTTGCGGAGTGTATTTCGGATAACATCTTCGGAAACAATGGGAAATGTGGGATGAATATAAGAGAAGTATTTGTTCGCATAAGACATGGCTAGGACGTAGTCCAAAGGTGTATTGGGGCAGGATGATCCAGAAGATGATGCCAATAAGCTCTTCTTTTGGGCGAGATTCAGCATCCCTCGAGGATCGCAGTTTTCTAGGCGGAGAGCTCTGCGTGTCATTTTGTGCAAGCAATAGAGCTCGCCACGATAAAGTGATACAGTCTCAACTTCTCTGAGAACATCCAAATCAACATTTTCCAAAGACTGCTCTCTAGAAGCCACTGAAGAGATGGGAGTTTCACAAGTCATGTGGGTTGAATGGTTCTGAGGTTGAGAGGCAGCGGGCGGGCGAGGCTCCACTACGGTTGTCTGCAGCCGTGATAACTGAGCTTCTAGGCTTGCAATTTCCTTTTCCAGGTTATGGATAGATCTGTAAAGTCTATTTAGTAGATGAATCAACATTGATATCGAGATGGAATTCTAACCCTTCTTGTGCATCCGCACTTTTGATCACCTGCATAACACAGTCCAGGTCTCGCCTTGCACAGAGGCCGCAGCGAGGAATCTGACGATCACACTTTTATAACGGGTTAGATGAAAGGGAAAAATGACTTGCGATGACGGTTGATACCTTTCTCTTTCTCTGTCTGCAGTTCTGGCAGGCAAGCCCATTGCGTGCGGAGCTACCATGTCTGGTCACCTCAATCATCGCCAGTCGCTTTTACCAAAATGCGGGGGAAAACAGTTATTCAGAAAAAAACCTGAAACTTGGGCGCTTCAATTATTAGTATTATTTCCGAAAAAAATCTTTCTTTATAAAAAGACAGGCGAGGTTGTAAATAGACATTTTATGCGTAAGTTGGGACCACAAACTCTCGGATCCATGTCCGCCACTCAGCAGTTAGCCTTGACTAAGCGGATTTAGGTCCGAACCAGGTCAACTTACCAAGTGAAGCTGGGAATTATTTTCTACTTTCAGCTGCATTCCAAAGCTTTTCTGGGTTAAATATAAAATTTAGCAGCAGTTTTTTGGTTAGCCTGTGCTTTTGTAAGTGCATAGATAAATATAGCTATTTTGAAGTTGATCAACCAAATGCCAACTCAAGTATCAGTTCACTGCACCGGACAGTTCGAATCGACCGCTTCGTAAATTTTCTTTTCAGAGAAGAGTTTGTAATCTGAGCTTTGAGAGTGATAGCTTAGGAGATATGATGGAAGCTTTTAAGTTGGAATGTATAAATTATGAGCTATACCATATCTCTTTGCAGCCTCTTTTCAGCCTCTTTGATATGCCTACAATATACTAGAGTCGCAATAAGAGTAGTGCAGGACGACAAAGGTACATGAATTAAACAAGCCGCTGCATAGTACAACTTCCACTCTCAGTTTTAAATGTATTTACCGAATCTCCTAATAGCTCGATGGCAATCTCGCTCTCAACCTAGCGCCATAATACCAAAGTATGCATATCGACGGCACCGTAATACCAATCGACAAAAATGCCAGCAGACTATTTCCCCACCCATAACCCAGCGCCTTGTACATGCTATCAGAAAACAGCGGAAAGGCAAAAGCCAACAAGCTCTTCAAAACTTGTGTTGCAGCAGACGCCGAGCTGATGTGCTCGGCATACGCATCCATAACATAGGCGCGCAAAGTAGTATCGAAAACCTGCATCCCAAGTGCCAACAAAAGCGCTCCAATGTCTAGAACCAACCAGAAGAGATGATACTTTGCAGACCAGCCGTAGAGAAGAAAGCCAATAGGTGTAAGAAGAGCGCTGGGCAACATGAGTGGAATCCGAAGTTCAGGCACTCGGGTGCTGCCGTCGCGACTCTTCATCCTCGTGAAGAGGTAATCCATTACCGGCCCGCAGATCTGTGAGCCAATAAGTTCTCCCAGGCAGATGGCAATGTAATGCAAGCCAGAGATGGAGATGGATTCGCCGTATGCATTAACGTATAAAGTAGAGAAACTAGATAGTGTAAAGTAGAGCAGGCCGTAGTTGATACCTTCCAGAATAGCTTCCATCTGAATAATGGAGTGAAACATCAGTAGACGAAAAGGGCGGGTGAGACTTCGTTGAATCCTCCAAGCAGTGGAGCGACCAAATTCACGCTTCTCGATCTCGGCATAGTAACGAGAATCGCCAGTCTCTCGGCGCCGTCTATCAGCTCGTCGACGCAGGAGCACAGGCGCGTAGCTTTCGTGGAATACCATCCAAGACGATAGCTCGAGCACGCCTTGGAATACTGCAGTCGACCAGAACATCCAGCGCCAAGTAGAGTACTCAACGATGAAGCCGCCTATTATGGGACCCACGGCACCACCAGTCAGTGGAATAAGCAGATACATACTCAGGGAACGTCCTCTCCGCTCTGGCGGCCACACATCGCCGAGCACGCCGTATGCCATGCTGAATACTGCACTAGCACCGAAGCCAGCCAGGAAACGAGCAGCGATAAGCAGCCCTTTTGAATGGGCAAAGCCGCAAATGAGGTTCCAGACCAGGAACCAGATATTGGTGATATGAAAGATGGATTTTCTGCCGTAGACTTCAGATAGAGGGCCAATAACCATTGGTCCTAGGGCAGTCGCCAACACATATACGGACAGAGACATGGTCGATTCGAGGGCGGTCATATGCAGTTCCTCGGCGATTGTTTCGATTGCTGGGGCCATCATCTGCGAGCAAGCATTGTTAGCGGCATGATTCATAGAGACCTATATGGATTAGCAGCACACGTAATCTTACCGTTGAAACCATGATTCGAATGAAACCGGTGCTGGCGACTGCTGCAGTGACTCCCCATTTTAATTTGTTAGACCAGTTCAAGGGGTTCTCGGGGTCATCTGGGCTGAAAGCAACGAGGAATTCTTCATTCCATAGAGTTTCGGCATTCTCAGTGGTGTCCTTGGTTTGGAATTGAGCCGCTGTGTCTGCGGTAGTCTTTTCGACATCGCCTTGGTTTTGGTGGATTGGTTGTGCGCTTATAATCTGCATGATGGCGAGGCTGGAGACCAGTGGGACGTCTTGGAGAGATAGAATGGCTCTCGTTGTTAGATGAGATTGTGTCAATGTCTTGGCGATGGATTGATGTATTTATCCGTCTACGAAGGTGAGGCAGCAGACCTCGGAAACCGTTCGCCAGCCGAGCGGTCCAACATGATGATCTGTTGACTGGACTCATATAGCTGCCTGTAGCGGCCAACAGAATTTACAAGGCTATTACAAAACAAGTAAACGCGTAGCTAATGGAAAATAACTGCAGGAATCCACACGCCATCGGATCTGATAAGTGCGGTAACAATATACGAGCCACGAGATCACTCTTTTGGACTGGGGTGGCTTGATCTAGGTTCTCTTCTAGACTAGCTGAGGTTGTATTAGCCAGCTATTCAATCCTACCGGTTCTAGGGTTCCGTCCCTCTTCTGTGTGGCAAAATATCTTGGGGTTGTTGACCCTGTCAGTTCAAAGCGCCAATACTGCCGGAGTATCAGGATTTCTGCCCCTGTGTTAGCGAGTCTACCCATCTCGCCAACGCTGGCATCAGACACTTGGAGACTGGCAATCCCACCACCAGAAACATACGGCTCCCAATTGAAATCACGGCCGCTAAGAATTTTACAGACGCTGAAAGTAAACTCAAGTGGGACACGCCGATTATGTGGGAGCGTACGCCGTAATCCCGGGAACAGGGGGCTAATGTGGATCTTTGAGTCATCGCAATGATGGACTAACTTCTGGTGGTAAGGGGCCGAATACTACATACATACAAAGACTTTACTGATTGATAAGATTAATCTTATCAGATCCTACCGCGCTCCCTTTCCCCATACCAACTAATTACATGGTGATTGGGCGTACATCAACTGGATACGTGTATTCACGCTCACGCTTTTAAATTCACTAACGTGTGTTTCATGACATCTGAAATTAACGGTCCCATATTCTCTGAGTTGCCTGTTTCAGTCTAACGTCTATTTTCCTTGTCATAAACTCAACACACAAAGTGCTCCTGATCTTGAGGTGTTCCCGCCTTTGGATGGCGTGCGCTTCTTGACGGATACCTATGGGGTACGCGATCTTGAGACATCTCGCACGAATTCTCGAGAATTATATCATTGGCGATCCAAGGGCAGTTGACGCTGCAGAGTTACCATTTTGTTAGAGAGGAAAATGAATTAAACATAAGCCAAATAAGCGTGAGAAGAGCATGTCATCGATGGAAGACTATCTTGAAGTCACGATCAAGTGGGCAGGTGGATCAACTCTTAACGCAGGGAATGAGATTACCGATTTATTACTGCATCATCTGTATTATGACCTCCTCTCTCAACCATCTAGACTGATCAGTTTTTGCAGTGTCCATGATTTCCTCATCTGCGACTCTTTTAGAACGAAGGATTGGACTTCGCTCCTATTCAAGTGCTAATATGTAACATCTTTTCTGCAGTTTTCAACCCTACCCGAAGTATTATTCTTCCATCATATTATTTTTTTGCTGTATCAATACTGGAAGCCATGTTAGCGAATCTTCAGGCGCTACTGGCGAAAGTGGCGCCCTATAGATGAAAAATTAGTTGCTTTGCCAGAATGCGAAAATCGAATACTTCAATACCTCCCACTCTAATTCTAAAAGTTCCCGGCGACAAGCGCTGAGATACACCCGGGCCAATATCAGAGAACCCGCCCATTTGAGTACTGACGGCGGCGCTCTGATATATGTGACCGAGCAAGATGGATACATCCGACAAATTGTAGAAGAAAACTTCATCATTGTCAGGATAACAATAAATTTGACACCGTATTGGCGGTTGTGACAAGTTTCCCGTAAACATAAGTCTGCCAACAACAAGGTTAACGTAGTTGGTGGTCTGAGTTATAGCAATGACTCCGTATACAGGGCTTTCCCGGGCAGCCACCTCAGGGCGCATAGCTTGGTAATTGTCGCTACCGGGACTTACTGAACCAGCATCGGGCAGCTTGTAGCGAGGCCGTATGAATATTTGGGCCTTTTGTTTATGGCGGTGATCTTCCACTTGAAAGATATCGAATTGAATGGCTTCTGGGTCGGTAGATAAGCTTAGAAGGAAATCGCGAAATAGTGTCTCTTGGCTTATAGGAGGCACGTTTGCTTGAGATGCGCGCGAAGGAGGCTGGGTAGAGCGAACGCTAAGCGGTTTCTTAGAGAAGCTCAAGCGGATGCCACCTTTCTTACTATTACGCAGCGACGTCCCGTACAACTCGTGCATGGCCTTGGTAGCAAAAGAAGTGTCTTCAAACTCAACAAAGCACATGGGCCCGTTTCGCTTAGACCGTGAGACAAGTCTCTTAAAACCTCGCTGCTTAGAGAACATTGCTTTAAGCTCTTCTTCATCTGCATCAGTAGGCAGGTTACCAACATAAAGGGTGTTGCACGGAGGATTTTGATCTGCAGGATTGACGGGTGGGAAACTAAGGCCTAGGCTTGGCGGCACTGAAGGGATATGCAATTTATCCAACGACACGTCATTCTTGACACCTGGATGAGGCTGATTGGCGGTATCAATGGGAGCAATGTTGTTAATAAACTTCTCAAATGCTTCAGTCTGCTCGGAAGTAGGTGCAAGTAGGTCCCATTCCTCCCACTCCGGTGATTGAGATGCTATCGGCTGCTGCGGCTTTAGTTGGGATGTTTGAGGGAGTGAGTGGCTCTCTTTGGCTTTTGCTAGCATAAACTGAAAAATTGGATCTTGGTCAGAAGTCTGCTGCAAATGTTGAAGTGTGGGCTTATTGGATATCCAATCTTTCACCCAGGAGTTCCACATATCTGTATGTCGAGAATCTAAATCATAAGTCTCAACGCCCGCAAACTTTCCGCCCTTCGTTTCGGACAAGCTACGCATTTCATCATCTGTTCCCCGTGTATATGAACTTTTGCCAATGGATAAATCTTCGGTTGTCCTCATGCTTCGTAACTGTGAGCCGTCACAGCTCTCTCGTTCGCTCCCAACATCATCGTCTATATCGTCTTCGTAGGCTGGAAGAGACTTGAGGGCAAGTGATCTTAAATGTCTAGCTATATGATTTTCGAAGCGGCTATCAACCTCGGTCTCACTTTTACCGCATAAAGGGCATGATGTGAATAACTTTATGGTTTTGCGGGCGTTCCTGTTAGCTAAGATAAGAAGCTTATTTTCTCCCATTTTAATATTGTGAGCTTCTCGCATGTGTTGCATGTACTCCTCAATGGTTATAAATGGATCCAGTTCACGATGAGATGGGCAACGCCAGCGTTGATTGTGTTGGTGCATGTGAGCAAGCCATTTTTCGCTATGCTTATAGAGCTCGTCTGGCTCATTGCATTCTTCAAAAAGACACACGTAGGGATCTAGGTCATTTTTCACATGCTTTCTTTAAAGATAGTCAGCAACCTGTCCAATTATGAAAGATCCTCGTAGAGTAAGTAGTGTTGGGTTATAAACATAGCTGTGTCAACTTACTGCCATTTTCGCTGGTCAAATACCTCTATAGCTGGAAGAGCTTCAAGACAATAAGGACAAATTATCTCTCCTATAGCTTTGAGATTTGCCTCTAGAGTGGCTTTAAGATCTTCCTTTGCGAGGGCTCGCGAAACTTGTTCACCAAGACGAAAATTACCCTTTGAATCTTGGTCGGGGCATACCTTGTCGAGTTTGTCGAGCACAATTTTGTGGGCAGCTAACCGCTCTTTTTTAAGCTGTTCATATTTTCGTTTAACATTGGCTCCGGGAGGGGGTGGGAAAGTAAGAGTTTCATGGTCGCTCAAAGCTATAGTCACGGTTGAACCAACTGATGGACTTCTAGCGGCTATTGTGAGTTTATCCGGTTGCAAAGTCGTGGCGCTCTGAATCTGGGACGATACAACCACGGGCGCCGCTGCTCTGGAATCCTGCTTGTCTTCTTGCAACGGATTTACTTGTACTAAAGGGACTACTGGCTGAGGCCCTGGTAGTGTAGTTGAGATGTTTATGTCTGTTTTTGGTAACTTTGTCGCACATTCTTGTTGACGATATCTCCAATATAGAATTCGTTTTCGTCGGAGAATCATCGCCTCAGCAAGTCTTTGTTGGATGATATCGCTAGATATGGGAAATCTGTCGCTAATATGGCGCTTAAAATTATCGAGCAGCGTTCGCTCAACATGTTTGTCTTCATCCTTGACCTGGAAATTCTTTATTTTCAGCGCTTGATTTCCATTTTCCTTGCTTGCTCTTTGAATCATGTTTGACATTTTGTTAAGGTGGCTTATTTCCGACGCAATGTCACCATAAGTTCGCTCTAGTGCTTCATTTAGGACAGTGATATCCATTTCTGGACTCTTGTCATGACCATCCATGATATCAGAGCCTATAAGGCTGTCAGTGTAGCACATAGCAAAGCCAGGAACATTGCGGCTTACATTTTCGAATGCGGTGGTTTAACGAATCTAGCAATCCTATGGCAACACTATGCACTTCAGGAGCGTACCGCAGCCGATGATCCATGGATGCTCGTCCAGGGGCAAAGACTCCAATACCACTTGTCCAGGTAGAGAATCTCGCTTCTTGATCCTCTACCCTCGAGAACTCCCGGGGGTGGATAGCCGATGCTCGAACAAGACATGTCGCGAATGACTCTAGACATTGGTGAGAAGCCGTAGCAATAGTTGTCTTGTCTAATTCAAAATTCGTGTTGATGTCCGTCATGACTCAAAGCTTTGCTATGATCAAACGATGAAACGATCCATTATACGTGAGTTTTCCTCCGAAACCATATACGGTATCCAAGTTGTATCGACCTCGTTACACCACTCGTAGAAGTATAAACAGAACCAGGATGCGAGGTTTAAGCAACCCCCTCCGTAATATCTGTGATTGGTGCGACCGCTACGTACAGTAGGATTGCTTTACCACATATACTCTTCATGTCAATGAGATCGCCAAGCAGCTATGCCTCGCTTATTTCATATTCATGCATAAATCCCCGCGTCAATTCCGCGCCGCACGCGCTGTAGGAGCAATGGGCTGATTTATTGTGTTCGCAGTACTGGCTCACTGACACAAAATCCAGAACCTTTCAATTTCCTTAGGCTTGTATCAATGTATACAGGTACGAAAATACTCACTCACGATGCGCAGGAGCTATCCTTGTGCTCTCTACCACAAAATCGCAATGAGGCTGGGAGCGAGTCTGACTTGCTCGTGACAACGTCTCAAACTGTTTATCAAATGGCAAAAATAGTTCGAAAAATTGAAATTGAAATTGAAGAAAAGATATTCTACAGCCACCTAAGCCTACATTGCATAAGGTTCCAAGACTATATGACTCGCGCGCCCCAAACCTCATCTCGAGTTGACGGGCAGTTGATCAATACTGCCCTGTGCCAGCTCAGTTCGTTAATTTCTGAGGCTGGCTTCCAGAAAACACCTTCTTGTACAACGACATTTCGGCTTAAGACGCTCAACAGCCACTGGGGTAAAATGCGAGAACAAGACGACAGTGAGAAGATCGACTTTATTAGAAGATGGCTGAAGCTTGGTTTATCTGAAGAGCATCTTAACTATTTAAATAATGTTCTGGAAGAGTGCGCCGACAAGCTAGAAAAACAGAAGCCAGAGAAGAGTTTCAAGAAATCTGGCGTTGAAATCCTATCTAGAGACCATGATGAGCCTTCATATGGTGTTTGGAGGGCAGCCCAGGCACTCTTTGACGCGTTGCTGAAATGTGAAGGATGTTCTTGTTCAAAACAACATGAATTTAAAGCCAAACTGGAGTTGGGAACGTACCGAAAACCAAGCGAAGCCGTACAAAAGAACGTCGCTAGATCTGCTCGGAGGCCTGCTCCTCGTAAGGATAGTAGCGTCGCTGAAAGACTCGATTTCGACATGTTTCTCTCTATGGAGCGCGGATGGCATGAGATTCGAGTCCAAACTGCTAAGGAGAGAATTGTCGGATTCGCCATGGATAGCCACGCGCCGTCTGTTCATGATACAACAAGACGAGTTGAAAGGCTCTGTAAGTCAATAAATAGCACAAGATCAAAGGCATGGCAGCGCCTCGTGCTAAAACTCACAAGCGGCCAACTGTTTAATGTGAGAATTGAGAAGAGCAGCTTCTGGATCGATCAAGCTGTTGAACCCACTTCCTTATTGAAATGTTTTGAAGAACGACATGATTTCTTTACCGAGAAAACGAAGCGCATTCTTTCTCTCATCATCGGTTATGCTGTGCTTCATTTGAGCGGTACTTCTTGGCTTCAATCTGGCTGGGGCTCCAGAGACATTAAGTTCTTTCAAACAACATCTCAAAAGACCCCCTTGCGGCCGTTTATTCAAGTTCATCTACCCAGGGCTAGTGAAACTTCCGACGTTGGAATCGACAATGAGTCTGATGATGACGCTATTCTTGACGAATTCAATTCAGGACATCGCTGTCCAGCACTTATTGCTTTGGCGGTAGTATTGATAGAGATCTACTTTGCGAAGTCCTTCCACAAGCTGGCGCAGATGAATGGCATT
The DNA here is from genome assembly GCA_000331835.2 of Trichoderma hamatum GD12. Lineage (NCBI taxonomy): Eukaryota > Fungi > Ascomycota > Sordariomycetes > Hypocreales > Hypocreaceae > Trichoderma > Trichoderma hamatum. The sequence continues at coordinate 34,280 of KQ479149.1, forward strand.
CCGCTTGAGAGCACTAGCAGCCATATTACGCTTTTTGATGTTGATCAAGTTTTCAATGGTGTAGAAGAAAATAAGGTGGAGGGGTGGCGGTCTCAGATCCCTGAAGACTCTCCTTTACTCATTGCAATAGATAACTGCTTGAGTCCGGAACTCTGGGAAGACGACGAAGGCAACGCTTTGGACAACCCAACACTCAAATCCCAAATTTATGATGATGTTGTTCGGCCCTTGGAGCTTCATCTAACAACTGGTTTCAGCAAAATACCTATAGATGATGTTGACAGTTATGCCAGGGGACTTGATTTTGGTGGATGGGGCCAGCCAATAGCTGATCATGATATCCAAGGCGTCACAGCTGCTTCGCCTATCACAGCTTCATCGCCCTCGAGATTATTCACACCTATATACACCCCGTCACCGGCGCTTACACTGGTTGCTTCAAACCAAGTCGATGCTCAGTTTGCTATACCTGAGCTTCAAAGACTTAAACAAGATTCTAATGCAAACGCTTTGCTTTCGCTTTCCTACCTTACACCTAATATGGACCCCATTTCGCAGTCCACACCCAATAGTTACAAGAGCCACCAGTTTTTTGACGACGAGACAGGCGATGAGGAGAATTCTATTAAGAAGTAAATTCCTCCTCTACTTTTTCTACTTCCTTTTAGCTGCAGTATTATAAACATGACATCATATTATGTATGGCATCTCTTGGCTGACCTCTCTTTCTAGGAATAGGGATTACCTGAACTGGAGATCAGAATATCTAAATGTATATAATAAGTTCATTGCACCATACCTTCCAAGCTCACCCCTAAAACCTGTCAAAATCGCGATACTGGATACAGGTATTGACCGAGGGCATGACCCTTTTGAAGCTCGCGAAGAAGCTATTAAAGCGAGGCTTAACTGTTACAATGAGTCTCAAAGGAGCATTCCGGACTTAAATGGGCACGGCACTTTTACTGCCAGCTTAATACTTGATTATGCCCCTGACGCGGAGCTCTACATTATCAAAATTGCTGATTTAAATGTCAGGCCTAGTGCTACGACTGTAGCGAAAGTAAGTCAAAATACTATTAGCAATTCCATTAGAACTGGCGCTCAGAAGCTGATATATGCAGGCCATCAATCACGCAGTCGACAAATGGGGCGTAGATGTTATTTCAAAGTCGTTCGGGTGGCCCTCGTCTGATTTAGATGGCTATGATGTCCTCGAAAGCGCTATACATAGGGCATATGGAAAGAAAGTTCTCCTTTTCGCTGCTGCCTCGAATAGTGGTGGCCGACTTGGTCGGGCATATCCTGCAAGCAGTTCCCAAGTCATATGCGTTCACTCAACTGATACATTAGGCAACGCGTCTGCCTTCAGTCCGACTGCTCAGCCCTTTACCCTAAATTTCGCCACTGTTGGAGAGGCGGTAGAATCAGCATGGCCAATATTGCTTTGTGATGATAAGTCAACTCCACAGAATTATGTCAAGTCCCGTTCGGGGACATCTTATGCAACGCCTATTATGGCAGGGATTGCGGCGTTCCTGTTACAGTATGCACGGTTGCATCTATCAGCAGAAGAGGCGTTGAAATTTAGAACAAGGAGAATATGGAGGTGTTGCTGAAGAGATGCGCCGAGCGAGGACCTAATTACGCCATGAGAGACGGATATTTCTACATTGAGCTAAGTTTGAATCGGCACAATCTATTCGGGGGGAAATTGGAAGATATCAATTACGAGATATCGAAAACTTTGCAGAAGTAAATAATTAGACATATGCGTCCATTTATCGTAGAATATTGAAGTACAGTTTTTGCTTTCGGTTTGCATAACTCACAAGGCAACTAATCTTGCTATCTTTTCCATTTGCAAATTAGTCTTCAGAATCATTTCGTCTCTGAAGAGCACAAGTCACAACATCTTCACCTTCAGTCAACTCTTCTGTGTCGTATCCTTCACCTTCTGCATCCGGGTGTTCAACCCTAAGGATAGATAGCTGTGGGCGTTGAGTTTCCTGCAGCTCTGCATTGTCGCCAAACATATCTCCTCTCCGGTAATCTTCCTCGCTAACGACCTGGCCCGTTGCTTTGCCCACAAGAACTTTACTGACCCGGAATGCAAGCACAAAATTGTCACTACTTCCCCACTCAGTAACGGTCGTGGTAGCAGTTGCGTTCTCAGAGCTAGATCCGTTGAGTTTGATAGGCCCAATTTGTGGTATTATGCTATCAATTTGGACAACGGGAGCATTCCGGACAGAATGAGACGTAATCATGCTGGCCTCATCGCCAAAGACTACTTTCATGCCGGTGATGATATAGACCGGCTTACGGTAGCGAGATATTTCGAGGAAGCGGCGTACATTGCTATTCTCAACGCATGCTTGGATATATGGCAGCGTTGGAATAAACTGCTTTGTTTCAATGGCTTTGAAAGAGAATCGTCTCTGATCACTGATATATTTGTTAGGGATATTCCGGATATCAGAACATCAACGTGCAGCATCCTGAGGGGTATATATACGCACCTAGCCTGCCGACCTACGCTTACTTGGACATCAAGGCCAAAAATGTGGAAGAACTTGACCAAAATGGAGAATTTCTCGTTCTGCGATTCATCTTTGGCGTGCTTGACGTTCCTTTTCTGTGTTGAGAAGACGTCAGAGGCCGTAGGCGGGACACAATGAAGTGGCCGCTCGGGCTTTTTGACAGATGTTATCACATTGCCCAACTTGATGGGGCCATCAGGTGGGTAATCCCAAGTTGGAGCATAGAAGAATAGGTTCTGGTTATTTGCCATCTCAGGTGGTGAATCTCTACGCGCAGGTGGCTGGTAATTGGCGATAGCATGCATGGACCTATTCATTACAGAACAAGGCTGCGAATTAAAACCCACATGTAGCTTACCCGTCATATTAATGTTACATGTTATTATTGGTATAGCCAATGAAATCGATAGTTGAAGCAGCGAGATGCAGCTCTGCCAATGCCAAGCAAGAGAATTCCAAGGCGCAGTGGGAAAACATATTTTATTCTAGACATGTTGGGACATTATTTTAGCACTCGGGGATCGACCGCATTAATAAAGATAAAAGCTCGAAGAATTGATGAGGACGCTGAGAAAAAGCATGCCTCTCCAAGCAAGACCGTGCTATTCACAAAGTATATGTAACATCATAAAACCAAGCTGTTCAAAGCCAGCTAAGCAATGCAAAACCTGAAGTTTAGCCGCAAGCTAAAGTAGTATGAATAATACTCATAAGAGACCCTAAGATATCATTTCTCGTCTGCTCCTGTTATATATCCATTACACAGCCCAACCGTTTTCTAACGGCGTTCAACTTTGTCATATATCAGACGTACCTAAGCTCTACCCATCCAGACATGGACACTTTGTGTGTTTCACAGCGCCGCATTAGCAGCAAGCTCGCTTAAATATAGCGAGATCGTCACATAATTTAGCACCTTAATTGGCGTGCATAGTCCGGCGAGGCTTCTATCTAAGGTAGGTATATTGGTTGGGGCATATAGCGCCTCGCCACATTTTTGGCAAAAATTGGCGTCCCTGCACAACTGCTGTCCGAGCATCTCAGGAGCACGGTTGAATTTTAATTAGGCCTTTTTTTTTTTTTTTTTTTTTTTTGAGAAAGGAAATGAGAGATATTAGTTTCATGTCATGGCTGGGCGCAAATATGCAGACTTAGTCGTATGAATGTTATAAAATAAAGCTGTCCGTTAATACGCGTACCCTAAGTCTGTCCACGAAACTTCTCTGGCAGATGCAAATAGCAAAGGTATATAACATGAATATCATCAAGGAAAAATCAAGAAACAGGTTCCTTAGCTCAGTGGTTTAGAGCGAGAGATTGCAGTCTTGCGCAGTTATCTCTAGGTCGCGTGTTCGATTCACGCAGGAACCTCACATCCCTTTTTTTGCCCTTTCTAACTCGCACCCCCCTTTTTTTGTCCTCAACAAACAGCTTCTCCATCAATAGATGTATTTTTGACGGTTTCTACCTCCCAACGTTTAAGCTTAGCGAATTATATTGTAGTCAGCGAGGCAGAATGGCCAAAGTTAAAACACAGCGTGGCAACGTGGCGGCCAGCCCGGCCACTGTCAACTACTAACTACATGTACTAATTAATCTATACCGTTGGGCTTTAAAGTACCCGGTAATCTTCCCCAATTGTTGATTTACCCTTGCCAGAAACATGGCTATAAGGAGTGGGCCGATATGATACTAGTATGTATGATATGCATCATGATGTCGGCCAGATTGTATGATAGCTGCTACTAAGTGATGGTGGTGGAGCTGTTGTATATGTATAGACAAAGATTTAGGACATGTTGGTAGGCTGTTCTCGATGCCCAGACGAGTAGCTGGACTTTGCAGGCCTAATCAGGCCCGATCAGAGCGTATAATGGATAGGAATGCGTGATCAATGCTACCCGTCTCATGCAAATTCCAAGCCAAAGCTTCGTATAGCTGATCAAAGCTGTTAGCAGACGACGCTGTAGCTGCAGCTACAGTAGTGTTTACGGAGAGGATTGGTTCGTCTATTAGCTAGCTAGCTTGCTGGCCCGTCTGAGAGCACATAGCCGCCTCATTTTCTCTTCGGCTGATTTGATCGTGTAGATTACAAGCCCATTGGTACTTCAGTGCCCGCATCTTAGGTACGTACTTGCATAACGGGTTATGCGTCAGGAACGTGTGCCTGCACACGTGCGGCTACAGATAGTATGTACCACTCCCAAGTACGTTGACGTCGATATTGCCCTGGGATATCGACTGCGGCATTCCAACGGCTGGGCTGGGACGGTGCTCAGGCCACCGTAAGTTCAGGCGGCGCCGCTGTAGCTCAGCTTCAGCCGTTGACTGCACTACGCTCCAGGCAAGCAGTGTGCAAGTTTGCCCGCTATTTGTCCGCCATATACCTAAAAGGTGGAGCAGAGAACCAGCGCCAGCACCAGTGCCAGCATCGCTAATTTTCCGGGCTGGGCACATGTAGTGACGTTACCCCTCCATCTCAACCACAACCGCTCCTCCATGCATGGCCAAACCCAGTCCGGTCCTCCACTTTGCCAGTTAAAAACGTCCACACGTTTCTCCACGTCTGGCATTGATTGACAAAGCGTCTGCGAAAAATAAATTCTAGGGAAAAAAAGTATCTTGCTGCCCATAACTCTTAAACAGCACGACATCCGCAACGCCAGCGCGCGCCGTTGCCCACCATGGCTCCTCGCGGCTTCGAGGACGAGGAGCTGACCATCTCCATGTCGTCAACCCACGTCCGGCGACACCAGCCGCCGCCTCAGCAAGAACAACCCGCGATGCCGCCCAAGAACGCCGCGGATCAGCAGCCGCCGCAAGAGAAGAAGTCTAGGTCTGAGCAGCGTATTGGCGCCTACAAGGTTATCCGCACGCTGGGCGAGGGATCCTTCGGCAAGGTTCGCCTGGCCATCCACAATGGCACCGGACAGCAAGTGGCCCTCAAGATTATCGCCAGAAAGAAGCTCATCAGCCGGGACATGGCCGGCCGAGTCGAGCGAGAGATCGAATATCTCCAGCTTTTGCGGCACCCGCACATCATCAAGCTGTACGTAGTTTACTGACTAAATTCCTCCTGCTTGTTGATGTCTTACTTACGTGCGAGCCGATCAGCTATACCGTCATCAAGACGTCGACCGAGATCATCATGGTCCTCGAATATGCCGGCGGCGAGCTTTTCGATTACATCGTCCAGAACGGCCGTATGAAGGAAGCCGAGGCTCGGCGTTTCTTCCAGCAGATGATTTGTGCTGTCGAGTACTGTCATCGTCACAAGATTGTCCACCGAGATTTGAAGCCTGAAAACTTGTTGCTGGATGAGAACCTCAATGTCAAGATTGCCGATTTCGGTCTAAGCAATATCATGACTGACGGCAACTTTCTTAAGACGAGCTGCGGTAGCCCCAACTATGCTGCTCCCGAGGTTATTGGCGGGAAACTCTACGCCGGCCCAGAAGTTGACGTATGGAGCTGCGGTGTTATCCTCTACGTCCTCCTTGTCGGCAGACTACCCTTTGACGATGAACATATTCCTAGCCTCTTTGCCAAGATTGCTAGAGGCACGTATAGCATGCCACAATGGATGCCGCCTGGCGCAGCAACCTTGATCAAGGGCATGTTGGTGGTCAACCCTGTCCAGCGCGTCACTATCGACGAGATCCGAGCTGATCCGTGGTTCAACACCGACTTGCCGGCCTACCTACAACCGCCCGTAGAAGAATTCTTCCACACTGGCGTCGATCCCAATAAGGCGATCAAGAAGAGCGACATTGCGCCCAATGCTCCTGAAAAGGTCCAGGAGAAGCTGCACAATGAGGTTACAGAAAAGATTAGTAAGACCATGGGTTACGGCAAGGACGATGTCGAAGAGGCTCTTCAATCTGAAGAGCCTTCTGCCATCAAGGATGCCTATATGATTGTCCGAGAAAACAAGCTTATGCTGTCAAGTAGTAAGATTCCCCCTTCCTTCTAACTTTCTAGGGCTGCGTACAGGCCGACTCCCGCCAGGATAATTACTGACTGCCTCCCAGATCCAGAATCTGGACTTACTGGTGAGGAAGGCAGCAGCCCTATGATGAGCATATCGTCTGCTCGATCTGCCATCTCACCGGGAGGTGCCTCTCCCCGTCCCTATGTCAACAAAGTCGGCATCCTACCTAGCAGTCTCCCAGCCTATCACAAAGACTACATGGAGAGAGAAAAGACTGGCGTTAACCACGACCTTCCTCCTCCAACCCTGGCCCTTAATGACGAAGTGCCAGGTAATCGTACGGAAGCTGAAAAGGAAGAGGCGGCACGGCGTCTGAATCCTCACGCACGCTCTACTGTACGACTGGACGAATCCAGTAAACGCCCGCAAGGGATGACGCCGATCAATACGCCAGCCAAAAAATCCAAACCTGTGCGCTGGCAGTTCGGCATCCGATCTCGCAACGCGCCCTGGGAGGCTCTCTTATGTATTCACAAAGCCTTGTATAAACTTGGCGCATCTCATCTCCGCGATGAAGGCTATAATGAGTTACATGGCATACGTCACGAAGACCCTGCGAACGACACAGAAAGTTCCGCCAGCGGCGCTCCTTTAGAACGCGAGTCTAGAGACGGCGTTGTTGACCCAACTAAATTATATAAACTACCCGCCGACCCATGGCATATTCAAGTCAGATGGCCATCAACAGGTAAGTCTCCATCAATATCTCGTCTATCATGTAAAATTCTCTTAAGTATACGTTTACCTAATGAATCTTGAATTCAATAAATAGATATTCAAAGAGAGGCAGAGCGCCACAAAGAAGCTGAAGCCGAAGCTGGATCCAAGAGTGGTTCTCTGGACAGCTTCCATGTTTACTCTCCGGAAGATCCGACGTCACGGAAAGACTTTGTCGCTCTACATATGGACATCCAGATCTATACGATGGAGCAAGGGGTCTTCCTGGTGGACTTTAAATGCTCTGGCTACGAAACCCAAGACGGATATCTGCTTGAAGAGAAGGAAGTCACCAGTCCTTTCCCGTTCTTGGATCGGGCGGCGCAATTGATTATGCAGCTGGCAGATGCTGATTAGGTATCCAAGCTGCGTTGAGCTTTGCCCCACTGGTGACTAGCTGGACTGCCCCTTGGTTGGTTCATTTTCCAGAATGAGAGAAGGGCATAAGGAAACAAACCTGGTTATATGTCATTGCCTTTCCATATCATGTTGGGCTTTCTATGGCCTAGTCTTATCTCTCAGAGGTGCCTAAACTTGGGTCCGTCACACTTGTGGCTTTTTCTTCTTCTCTTCAGCGCCTTCTTCATTTTTTCCCCTTTTTTAATGTTATTTAATTTTTATCGCCTGCGATTGTCTAGGCAGGCGTAAATGGTTTAGACTTGGTGTGCAATATTACTACTATTCCGCGTTGTGAAAAGCGGAACAGGGGGCATGTAAGGGCTGGGAGCATTATCTTGGGCTGGATGGGATTGGTGGTTGGTATCTCCTCGACGACGATGATGATTCAATGTTGAACACCAATACCATGATAACTGCCTGCTGTTCAATTTTCTTTTAGCTAATGGGATTTTTGAATTCACGGGACTAGTATGGAATACGAGTACATATTTTAATAAAAAAAAAATTGTATGACTTTGTTTTTGGAATTGTGTTTTTGTATTTGGTTTTCCAGGGAATGCCTTTTCGACAAGCTTTACACATAAAAACTAAGCCCAAGCAATGATAGCTTTTCATTCCAAATCAAGCAGCGTTACATATTATCAAAGAAACAGATATCCAGATTGCTCCTGTCCTCATGCTCTCAAACAGGGTATAAAAATTGGCGGAGACTAGGGAAGAATGTGAATTAGGGAAGAGGGAATGCTCTTTCTCTAATGGAATTGATCCTCAGTCACACCCTTACCCATAGCTGCGGTAGAGCTGACACCGCCGGTAACCATCTTTTGCAGCTCATCTACGTAAGTGGCACCGCTCCACTTTTGGTGTTTAACAACATCGACGCCCTGTTCCATCTCGGGCTCCTGGACAAGCTCGCCGTACGCGCGCATACCATGGGAAGCATATGCGCGGGCAAACTGGTCACTGATCAGAGCAGTCGTGTGCAGGCCAGCAAGAGTGATGAACTGCCAGCAGTAGCCCAACTGAGCAAGTCGGCGAATGTAAGTCTCTTGCTCGTCACGAGGCATGGCAGTTTTCCAGTTGAAAGAGGGGGAGAGGTTGTATGCGAGCCTATTACACACGTTGATTAGCAAGGAGTTCAAGTTATGCCAGATATCAAAAGCTTCAAGGTTAAACTTACTTCTTCTCAGGCCAGACGGCGTGGACACCATCGGCAAATTCCTTTGCCTGAGCATAATCGGGCAATTTACTCTCCATCCAAACAGCATCACAGAATGGGCCGTAGGCAATAGCGCGGTTGATGGCGCAGTCACAGCCACCCTTCAAGCGGTAGTAACCTTCTCGTGTTCGGGGAGCTTCCCAGTCGAAGAAAACGTCTTTTCCGAGAAGAGTCTTGGCGATGACGCGAGACTCGGCGTTGCTCTTGCCCTTGGAGCGAGCAAGGTAGTCACTCTTAATCTTGTCAGCATTGGGAGAGGATCCAATAGCAGCAATGACAGCGTCATCAAAACGTTTTAGGCCAGCAGCAGCGATCCATTCATCTTCGATGCGCTGAAGCTCATCGCCAGTCTTTCCACTCTGCTCAGCGGCAATCATAAGGTCGTTCAAAGGTTGTAGGCTGGGATTGGTAGAGCCAAGGATGAAAGCATGATCACGAGGGTCAATCGTAGTAGTGATGAGAGTCGCAGCTTCAGCATCAGTGCGAGCAACGGCAATCAGGTCAGAGCCCATTATATCGGCTTGCGCACGAATGGCAACAAGGCGATTGATGTGCTCGCTGATTGGTACGAGAACTTTGCCAGCCATGTGTCCGCATTTCTTAGTACCAGGAGCCTGGTCCTCGATATGGATACCAGCAGCACCCTTCTCGACGAACAGCTTGGTAAGTTTCATAACAGCAGTCAGACCACCATGGCCGGTATCAGCATCTGCAATAATGGGTCGAAGATAGTCGATATTGGCCAGCTTGGTACGCTGAGCCTTTGGTACGCTCAAGCGCTCCTGACGCTGTTTTCGATCATGGAAAAGCTGGGCGGTAAAGAGATGGCCAACTTTGTTGGGTACAGTGGTCTAGAAAGATGAAGATTAGCCAAGACAGATCTTGTACATGTATAAATGGCACCATCTTACATAAGGGTAATCAGCCAGGTCGGGACCAGGCTCATCCGACGCAGAAGCGGTTGAAGATGACTGCCAGCCGGAGACGTAGACTGTGTCGAGATACTTGGCCATCTGAGTGACCATTGTAGGCTCCAAGCAGCCATAAGTGTAGCTGGCATCTTTGTTCTATATCTTGTTGTTAGTAGCTGCCTTGGAAGTATAGACGCTCAGCCGCATCCTGAAAAACACTTTGTATGACTCACTTGGAAGCGGTTCTCCATGATGTTCCAGAGCTTCTTGGCCTGAGCATTGCTGGGATACTCAATCTTCAGGTGACCTCGCTTGGAAACAATCTGTTCCGCAGTGAAGGGACGCTTCGTGTGCCTCCATCTTGAATCGCGCCACCAGTCCTTGACCTGCTGGACTTCTTTCTGGAAGAGGTCGTCTTCAATGTCCGGGTTTACAGCCGGTGTCACCATGTTGTTGGAAGCCATGATGTAGAGATGTAAATAGGTGATGCTTTGTTAGGCAATACAATAGACTGGTCACATCAATTGAATAGAAAGTCGTATAATTGACTATCACGCTGCCAAGTCACTTCAAGGGAAGAGAAAAGATGAAGAAAGAAGAAGCAGGAGGAGAGGAATAAAAAGAAGTTAGAGTTTAAGATGGCAGAGGAGCCGAGTCACAAGCCTCGAAACAAGCCATGCCGCTGCTCACACACGCGACGCATAGGAGGACGGCATTCAGTCATGGCTCCGAACCAGCCACAGCAGCTGCCTCGCCTTTTCCCCATTTGCACCTCGGATCTTGGGGAGTGGCCCTCTAACTCGCTGTTGTGAGCGCCGGAATGGCCCGACACTCAGCATGGCCCAGCCACTTAGACGAGGTATGGGGAGCCATGAAGCTCGGCACTCAAGCAGGTCACTATTGAGTCGAACCTAGCCTGTGGCAGCCATATACACGGGGCGGGCCAAAGCACCCCTGCAGCTGATACAGCGTGACGTGACCGAGCTTCAAATGCGAAAAGCCACCCAGAAGTCCAGAATCCAGATGCGGCGCGGCTCCAGCTCGGCTCAAGGGGAGCTTGGATGGGCGACAAGTAGACGGAGTGGGTTAGCCGCCATTGGCCGAGATGCCGACGAGGTCAGCCGTTGGCCCCGCGTCACTGAAGACTGACGGGACGGCCTCCATGTCTCCGTAGTATCTCGTAGATGATTCAAGATGAGGATGTGGCGGTAGAAAGTGTCCTACGAGGAGCAAAAAGATTCAAATACCTAATTTCACCACCTTCCATTTTCATTGTTCTTTGTATTTTCCCTCCTCTCCTTCCTCGTGTCTTCCCCTACAAGAAGTCCCCTTCCTCAGCCCTCGTGCCTTCCATCTTACAGTCAAGGTTGCCGCTTGCGCGCCGGCAGGCGGTACGTATCTTTTTAAGTGGCGAAATCTCTCTCCGCATCAGCTCTCAAATCGGCAATGCACCAGCCCAATAAGGCCCACTTTTCCCCACCCCTTTGCCTTCCTCCTGTACGTTCCCCCGGCCCCGGTGCACCGGAGCTCTTTTGCATGTGAAGTGACGCATCTTCGATACATGCTATATTCCCTATATTGTCAGCAACGATAGGAACTTGAATTTGAATAATAATTGTTTGCCTGTGTAAATGTAATATTAAAAAATGTTGAATCTTTTAAAAAGAAAAAAATTCATCTGTGTGCAAGTGGCCTTCAGTCGGTTATGGCAACGCAGGACCAATTTTGTAGGCAAGAATGTTTCAATCTGAAGCGTTCCCTGCGCGCTCCATTGCCAAGTACCCTAAGCGTGTCAAACACGATAATCCGCCTACGTATACCCAGACTTGACTCGGTAAAAGGATCAGCCGTAATCAATATCACAGCATGATCCGGCCCTGCGCCAGTAGCAATATGTGGTATATGACTCCTGTCCGTTAAATATGGGCTCGGTACTCGTCCGTCTTACTATCAGTGTCTACATATTTCACAATCACATGGAAACACATCTCCAGGGGGGTAGATGAACCGACAGTGCAGCCTACACCATTATCCCTTCATGCCTTGTTAGTGGCCACCACTTGGCCACTGGCTTGCCATCCCATCTAAGCACGTTATCTAATGGGTGAGATTACAGCATTTCAGAGTAAGTCATTGCATTGCTCGCTTTCTGTTTTACTTTACTTAATTGTGTATTCCAGTTGGCTCAAGGTTACCAAGACAGCAAGTCATCATCGCCATGCTAATTCGACATGCCCATCCCGAAAGCCCTGGGCGTTGATCATACCTTCGTCTGTTGCGAGTGACGGCATTTCTCTAGCCGCACATGATGTGTTTCGAGACTACCACCATTTTGATATATGTCCCCCCCCCACAATCAGCTATACCACTACAAGGTCAAATTGGCCAGAGCTCTTTCGTTGTTCAGCTCAATCGCTTTAACAAACGTCTCATACGGGGTTAGCGTCCCCAATGCTCGTCGCATATGCGCATTTACAATCTGGAGTCCGTAAACATAGCTAGCATTGACCCAGCCAAATCTACCGGCGCAGCCTTATGTTAGCATCTGTCTGATGGATTTCACGCTTACTCATATATTGGCAGAGAAAGGAGTTTTAAGACTTACCCTTCCTTCGCAACACCCTTGAAATCTAGGCCTTGATTTCCATACTCGGCGTCAACACGATGAGGGTCAATGGGCCGTGTAACGTCGTATTTTTCCACCACCACTCCGTTGAAATCGACGAATGCCTTGGTGATCATAAAGAGCCACTTATAGGCGAGACGCTCTGCTTCTTCAGTGAAGCTGTACCGGAGCAGACCTGTCCAAGCCAACATCTGCTGCGGGGCCCAGCCGTACGGGTAATCCCATTGTCGATTCGGGCGTTCCAGCCCAATTACACCCCGAGATTTCTCCGTTCCTGCTACCAGGCCTCCAAACATTTCGAACCGAGGCAGGCCCTTCTTCACCAAATCGGCCGCCTGTTTGGGCGATGCAAGTCCAGCCCAAAGCGCCCACAAGGTTGTAGCAGTCTCATACGTACATCTCCTTTTGTTGGCTGTGTCGTAGTCAAAAAACATGCCCTCCTCTTCATTCCACATCAGCTTGTCCATTGTCAGCTTTCTCCGCTTGGCTCGTCGGTCCCAGACGGCTGAAGACACTGTCTCGCCGGGTTGGTACGGCGTGCCCTGACAGAACTCAGCTGGAATGGTCAACTTATCGCCAAAGAGGCTTCGAATGGTTCTAGCGATATCCGTCTCATATTTGAACAGCAGAGAGTTCAGATCGATTGTGGCGAGGTCAGCACAGACGCCCTCGAGACGGTATGATGTGTCATGACCAGATTCGCGCACTGCACGATCGTGCAAAAAGTAATCGTCCAACTCAGGCTCCTTGATTTCGCCATAGTTGTAAGCTCGGACAAAGTCTTTGAACTCCATTTTATGCTTCTCAATGTATGGTTTCAAGATGTGAACGAAGTGAGAGGCTTCCGTCTCAGGAGGCACTCCAAGGCCCTCTGGCCTGTATCTCGAAAGACCCGTCACTGGGTCCAGCCTAGGCTCGCTGGTCCAGACGCTATGGTATTCTTTGATGGCCGCCAGGATCGATCGTCTCAAGAATTCTTTCGAATCGGGCTCATGCTTGATTTTTTCGTACACTCGAAGAGACATATCTGTCAGGAAAGGGGGTTGCGATCGGCCAAGGTAGTATGATCGAGTGGCGTTGAGAATTTTGCCATAATGCTCGATACAGAAGCAAAAGTTGAGAACCATTGCCTTGGCTAAGTCGACCCTCTCGTGGATTAACAAGCCGAGAGACTCCATGTAGCTATCCCAGCCGTAAAGTTCGTTGAAGCGGCCACCAGGAACAACAAATGGCAAGCCCTTCAAGCTCGGTACCTTGTTACCTTGTTCATCCTCCTCCTCTACTTTCTCTACGGCCACGGCCAAGAGACCAGGCTTGTCATTCATGTCTCGAATCAGCTCGGGAGTAATCTTCTCTGGCAGAAGCTGAACGTCGAGACGAAGCTCAGGTCTATCGGCAGCAACCTTTGTATAGTATTCATACTGCTCAGGAGCTCCGACGGGAACGTAGATTCTCGGGCGAGGATCATCCGTCCAGTCCTTGGGATCACGGGCAGCAATTTCAATACTCGAGGCGTCAATTCGCCGTGTAAGACCATCCCAGAAGTGATCTCGGATCAGGCGGGACAAACGGTCAACAGGGTTCTCGTTCAAACGAGCTTCATCAAGGATAATTTGCTTTCGCCCATACTCCTTAGCCAATGTCAATTCCTGCAGGAGATTCGACAGCATGTATGTTCCTCGGACTTCAAATCGATTGTATCCGGCCGAGGCAGCAGTTCTCAGGGAAATGACTTTGGGGCCGTTATCCTCAATCGTGATCTGCATGTTTCCGTCGGTATCTTCTTGGTTCTTCAGAATTTCCAATGTCGCATCAACCTGCACGAGAAATCGGCGGCCCTGCTCTATAGTGCTCTCATCTACACAGTTGCGGTCAATACTTGCGTCTTATCTCCTCATTCAAATCTGGAGAGACGACTAACCATGGCTTCCACGTCTGAACGGCTCCTGAGCCCCCATCCTCTCCAACTGCTTCACCAAGCTGTTCTAAAACAACCCCAATTAGCATTTCGAAGCTGCTATAGCTTATATCTCTTGCTACGTAGTACCTACCTGGGAGTAGGTTCGAGTCCGCACTCCATAGCGGTTGCTATGCCGCTCCTCTGAGGCATAGTATGTCTTCGCATCATCGAAAACCCCGTACTCCTCGGAACCGCGTGAGCGGTGACCTGGTGCATTTGACATGGGGAATGTATGTGCTTGTATATGTATATACCACTCTTGCTTGGATCGGCTGAATTGATTGGGTTGTAAGCGTTGAAAGCTATCGGGGTATCAATTGCAGCAGTGGTGGTGGTGTCGTCGTCGTCGTCGTTGTGGACCAGTAGCAGCAGAGCCGGAAGTCGCAACAGCTTTCGTCCAACGATCTCGGGGTGATAGATAACTTTAGGACTCTGGAGGTGACACCGACGGCCAAGTCTAGAGAAGAGTCAGCAGCAAGGAACGCAGAGTACAAGCTACACGGCCTTGTATCAGGGGGGTCACGAGCGTGGGCGAGCCCATATCTGTCACCACCACCTCTACTTCATTGCCATGACCACCACCATTCAATGACAGGATGCATGGACCCTGCGGGGCATAAATTGGGCAAGCTGGGGGCGACACAGTACGTACCGGTACCTGGTGGCAAGGGCCTCGGCTGGGCTGGAATTGGTATTAGATAGTGTTAATACTGTTTTGCACAGGTACCAATGACTGTAATGATGATACCATAACGGGGTGCTGGAAACGAATGTAGAGAACTTGGTCGAGGCGATCGACGGAGGGGGCAGAGGCAGAAAAGGACGACGAGCTGCATCAACCCGACGCTGCTGCTGCCAAACCAGTTACGCAGCTGTGGGTTTGCGTCTTGTTCTATTCGTTCACCGCCCACCCCACTGTGGCTCCTGCACGGGATGCCGCGCTGAAAGTGACGATATGACGCATGAGAATCAAGCAACGAGCCAGCAGGGGCCCACGTAGCGCTGATAGGGATGTTGGGCCTTGGCATTCCGGCGCCTGGGCCCCCCACGTTTCTGCTCCTACAGGGCTTCAGCGCTGGCTGCCAGAGGGCACCCCTTTCGATCAAGGCCGTCACAGGGCTTGCAGCGCCCTAAAAGCCCCCTTAGACGCCGTCTCTCCCGGGGCTCAGCCGCTAAATGGCCTCCCACCAGCGGTCTACCGTAATTGCGGCAGCAAGAGCTAAGATTCCATACAATAACAACAAAACACCACTAACAATACAACGGCGTCTTGTCCAGGGGCCTGTAGCAAATTTACATCCGCCATCAAGCCACTTTGCACAAGGGTGACAAACTAGAAAAGGGGGGGAGAACGAAGCTGAGGATCCTACAGGTACTGCCCGAAGACCTGCAGTACAGCGCATCTCCTAGCCCCTTGCAGAGGTACAAGTACCACGTTGATAGCCTCCTGAGATCAGAGTACATTCTCGCCAATTCTTTCCTTGCTGTCAATGCTTGTAGTGGAAGCGGCAGCCAGTTTGGACTTCTGCTGTCTCAGCTTACATGTATGCCAGCTACATGTCGCACTCGGAGGCTTTTCCCCCCAACGCGACGGTGTGGCTGGCTCTCTCTGCATTGGGACACTGTAATACCTACAAGCCGTCGTTCATGGGATGAGCAGTCAGTTTGTAATCGTATGGCAATATATTACTCAGTGCAACTACTAACACCACTGTAGTGGTAGCACTCCAAACGTAGGCACCCTCGGTGTTCAGGATTGGGATAAAGCCAACCCCTCCGGATTGCCCTTCGTATTTCGTGCAGGCTCGCTAATGGGTTCATTCCCTCCATTGCACAGACCCAGTTCACAGCCTCGGAGCTCAAAGGAGGAGCTTGCAGGCCTGCCTATAATACCTCAAGAATCAGGAGACTCGGAAGTCCGGAACTAGATCCTGCAGCATCTCTGCCTGATCATGTGTCTCCTGGTTTAGGTGCCTCAGAACGCTAGCAGCAAGAGCAAGAAGCATCAGCATGGGCTGCAAAGGATAATAGGTATTTGCCTTGACGCACCTAAGAGCGCCAACGACAACGCTCTATACCATTCCATTTAATATTGAAAGTATCAAGTAAAATAAACAAAGACAGAAAGAAAGGGTGGAAAATTCGATAAATGATAGACAAAGTCACTACTCCTGGTATCCCTCCCCAACAAAAAGAAAGAAAGTTGTAAGCCGATGCAGCAGCAAAGTCAAAGTGGTATCTCGCAAACAATAATCTCAAACGCCCAACGCATTCAATCCTCATCAGTTTTCCTGTAGATTTTCTGCTCGCCAGTCTCACCTACGACTCCGATGAGTCCCGCGCTGGCCTTGGCCTCGCATCCAGGCGGCTCCTTCGCTTGGCAGCGGTCTCAGCATCCCACAGACCAGCGAATACGGCCTCACACTCTTCATCATCTTCAGAATCAAACTCAACCTCACTCTGTCCTTGGCTATCGCCATCTTTCTTCTCTCCGGCTTCTTCGTCTTCCATTTCGTCCGTGAACTCCAGGCCCTCTGAAATCGGGACATCCTCCCAGCTCCGGTGTGTTACCACCCGTTGCGTCTCCAATATGAACTTGCCCACCTTGTACTTTTGCGATTCTTCTTTGGCATCCACGTACTTCCAGCCAAGCTTGCGGGAGCATATCCCGCAGCAAATATCTGCCACAACATGCCATCCAGTGACAAGCTGTCGATTCTCGTTTTTGCCAACGCGAACATTCAGCAGCGACGTTGATGACGCTTTTGGATTCACCAAGTCTGCCGGGGGAGGAGAGATTAAGTACGCGCGGCCATAGCGACCAGTGAATCCCTTGGAAATAATCTGAGAGGTGAATGCAATGTCTGTAGCACAGCTCGAACAGCGCAACGTATCTGCCGCTGTCCGAGAGAGCCCTCGAGCGGCAGTTTTATTTTCTAGCGCAGTGATTGCAGAATCGCCATCCGGAGGAGAGCCATTTGGCGTGGTCACCGCTGATAAACCGTCATCGCCACGACCGCTGGACGACGTAGAAGCTGTCGAAGACGTGGAAGATGCAGAGTGGCGGCGATGTCCTGGGAGAATAAATTTGAAGCTCGGAAGCAGGTAGCTAGGGAATATCGGCTTTGTCGCCGAGATGCCGCTCTCTCTCACCATGACGCGAATATCTTCCTCGAAAAAGAAGGCTTCCCAGATGCCTCCCGCCATGGATTCGGGGGAAAGAAGAAGGTTCAGCGATTTTCTTTTTGCAATGAGCTGTTTCAGCCCCCGTCTGCTAGCGAGTACTAGGTAGCTCGATGGGCCGATGGTGCTGTAAGGGAAGCTTTCCGGTGGCCCAACCCAACCGCCGACGCCGCCCAAACTCTCTTCTGGTCCTACACACACAGCTCAGCTCAGCTGCTCCTCGGTAGTAGGTAGTTTCGTACGTTATTAATATGGCGAGTACCGGTATTGATGCGGCCGATCAAACAACCCCGCAGGCGGCAAATCTACTGCGTTTGCTCCGATGTAACCAGGGCATCAATACCGCCTCTGCATACATCCTATGCTCTTAACGGTGCAGGATCCGTATCTACTTTATTCTCTCATAGGACAGCCTAGTCATCAGATACCCAGCTGCTCGAGCTTTAACAGAAAGGCGAGGGAAATGAACCCCGGCCAACTGAATAAGGTCATGGGGCGTCAGATGCCATTTAGTGAGCGATTAGCGGCGGGCTGCATCGCCGGTACTTGGGCTGACGTGCGATTTAGCATCAATCGGGTTCAAGGCGCCACTAATTGGGCCACTAGTCTGGTCGCGCACGGATGGGGAGGGGCCTCTGATATACCTACTAGTGTTGATGCCCAAGTTGGCTACCTACCTAGTATGTACAGAGAAAATTGTCGAGATAACAATACTTGGATATATTGTAACAATTAATTACAAGCACATCAAACTAGGCTCCAAATAGATTGGTACGCAACTGAGATTTCACGTATAGAAAGATATTCAGGACAAGCAAAATAAATGAAATTTCAACATCTGATGCGACGCTTATGCGTAGCCCAAATTCCTTAGATTTTGGTATATACACATTTTGTTTCTCATGCTTTTGGGGGGGTATTTTTCCATTATTTCTTGCTTCCTACCCTTAAATCTGGGGCTCCTCAGCGACGTAGTGCAGGTAAGCACCCAGCATCTTGATACCCTCAATGTAGTTCTTCTTGTCAAGCTTCTCGTTGATGGAGTGGGCACCGTCCGTTGAGCTTCCCATGGGCAGCAGCAGGACGTTCTTGCCAGTGGCCTCCTCGAAAGTAAGAGTGACGGGGATACTATAAGAATTGCATTAGCATTTATCAAAAGGATCGGGGGTTGAAAAACAAGAGAAGAAAAAAACTACTCACCTGCCACCCTCACGAGTGAAGTCAGGGGCGACACCCCAGACGCGCTCAACTGCCTTAGCAGCAGCAGCAAAGTTCCAGTGCTTTGGTGAGGCAACCCACCACTTTCCGGTGTGCTGAGCCCAAACCTTCATGCTGTTCTTGCTGTTAAGCTTGGCGAACTGCTCCTCAACGTACTTGTAGACCGCAGCGTTGGTAGTGTCAATGTCCATATCAGGGACAGTTCGGATAGAGAACTTGCCAGTGACCTTGGCGGGGATGACGGTCTTGGCACCAGGGGAAGAGAAAGCGCCCTCGATACCGTGGAGAGACAGGGAAGGGTATCTCCAGCGGGCCATCAGGGTTGGCTTAGTCTCATCATGGATGGTGGTGGTGCTGCCAAGAGATTCGTGCAAGTTGGCCATGGTGAAGGCAATGGTGTCGTAGAGCTTCTCCTCATCAGCAGTAACGGGGGCAACTTGCTCCTTAATGCCAGGGATGTTGATGTTGCCCTTGCTATCAACCAGAGATGCCATGATCTGAACAAGATCAGTCATGGGCTCGTGGGCCTGTCCACCAAAGACACCACTGTGCAAGTCGGCACCAGGACCAGAGACCTCAACAGAGTAGTAGTTGCAGCCTCGGAGGCCGTAGGTCAAGCAAGGCTTCTCAGTTCCGAGCCAGTAGTTGTCAGAAATGCAGACAGCGTCGGCATCAGCAAAGAACTTCTTGGCCTCCGCTCGGATCAAGTCATCCAGACCCTCAGATCCGTACTCCTCCATACCCTCAAAGCACATCAAAAGGTTGACGGGGAAGTCAACGCCGGCCTTCTGGTGGGCCTCAATGGCGTTGAGCCAGCCCAGGACAGGTCCCTTGTCGTCAGTTGAGCCACGGCCAAACATGCGGCCCTTGTCGTCGACGGTGAGGGTGAAAGGATCGGTTGCCCATCCATCGCTCTTCTCGGCGGGCTGGACATCGTAGTGGCCGTAAACCAGGATCGTTCGCTTGTTCTTGTCGTTTCCATATCGCCCAAGAACAACAGGGGGCAGATCAAGGTGAGGCCTAGCAGGGGCCTCCTTGCCGAGAGGTCGAAGTTCAACCTCAGCACCCAGAGCCTTCAGCTCGTCGGCCAGGAAGTGACCCATGCGCACAACATCGGGGCGGCGGGCATCTTCAGCGGAGATGGAAGGGATAGCAACAGCCTTGCGCAGACGCTCAATGAAAGCATCCGCAGAGGTGTCAACCTGCTTAAAGAAGCTGTCGAGTTGAGGCGCCATCTTTCTTGCTTGGTGGGCACGGATCGAGTCAGTGAGATAGGGTCGGAACGAGGGAGCAGCAATTCGAGGACGCTGGAGTAATTGAGAAGAGAAAGGCTTAATCCTCGTCCAGAATTGACGAGAACTCATGAAGAAAGATGGTGCGGGGCATATCGCCCTACCAGCTGCTCAGAGCGCGAAGATACAGCGCCTGCAGAAGCTTCACGTGGCGGGGCAGAGGGCAGAATGGAGGGGAACTTTTTTCAGTCCAGGCCGGTTACCAGCGGCAGCTGTGGTGAGACGCTGCACGGTACCGCAGCAGTACTTGAGCAGACAGATGCCCAGATGGGCAAGCAAGCTCTCATTGTGTGGACAGCGTGAGGTGGGGATCTGATACGAAAAGTACCCTGCAAGTTGCCCTGGTCCCTCTTCAGCCTGCCGGGTATTTTGCACTGCAGAAGAGCAGGCCGAATTTCCGCCACTAGCTCTACTCCGTATTAGCCTTTTGTACTTCGGAGCACGTGAGATGGTGGCTGCGGAAAAACCTTTTGCCTTGGCTGCAAACGCTAACTGCTGGCAAGCAGCCTGCGGTCGCTATCAATACGCGCGCCTCCCATTAATAATGGAACTAACTGTCCCCAGTCCCTCCGCTTCTGTTTTTTTTCTCCTCTCCTCTCTCATACACATCAACGATCCATCGTCCTCTCGCGAAGTCATCGCCGAAACATCATCGACTTGCCCCCAGGTGACTGCTCGCTCGCCATCCATCGATTTTAATTCCGCCGGGCTGCGGCTTCAGCGATTCAGGTGCCTTGCAGCCTCCATTTGTGAGATCGAACAGTCCCGGTAGAACCGTACGCGTACCCCCCAATCCTCCAACGACCCATTCAGCGAAGCGATTCTCGCATATCGCGACCCATCGACTTGTGATTTGCTCTCTGTTCCGCTTTAACAAATAAGTCTTGGCTTATTTGTTTATTTGTTGTTCTATTTTGGAATTTGCTAGTCTGTCTGACGGAGGTTCCTGAGACGGCTAGCAAAGGGTTGTTATCTGCTGGTGCAAAGGCTGGTCTGTTATGGTGATCAGGAAGTGAGGGGGAACTCTAGGGTTGTCTTTTCCTTCTGGCTGCTGCCACTTGTACTCGATTATTCGTCGTACCCTTTTTTTCCCTATTGTCTTTGTCTTTCCTCCAATTACAATCAGAATTGATTATTTTGAGTCCATCTTGAGTTGAAACAGCACCGAGGTGCAAAACCAAGAAGAGAAGAAGAATCAAAAGAAAAAAATTTCGCTAGCAGCAAGAAAATCAATACTCACTTAGTCAATTGTTTTACGGCTGAGATTTCCGACGTATTTACTCTACAGATTTATAGCCCCTTCGACCTTACATTCTTGACGAGCCTAACGTCTCTGACATCTTTTATTCTTTCGCATCTTGTTGCTTGTAACCAAAGAAACCCCCCTCAGCAAAAATGTCTTCCTCAGTGTTCTTCAAATTCAAGTCGCAGAAGGAGCCCACGAGAGTGGAATTTGACGGCACAGGTATCTCGGTCTTTGAACTGAAGCGTGAAATTATCAACAAGAGTGGTTTGGGCGATGGCACGGACTTCGATCTCTTTATTTATACCGATGACAACAGTGAAGGTGAGTCTCCAGAGCCGAAAATTATCCCCTGCTTCCGCAACAAATACTAACCTGGCGTGATATAGAGTACGATGATGATACCACAATTGTCCCCAGATCAACGACGGTGATCGCTCGACGACAGCCGGCCTTGAAGCCCGGCGCTGGGCGAGCCGCTCGATATGTCTCTGGCAAAATGCCCGTAGCAGCTAAGAATGCCGGTCGTAAGGAGCAGCTGGGGAAGGCTTCGGCTTCCAAACCAAACACGAATGCCTTTAGCCAGATGAACGATGCTATGACGGAGGAAGATCGCATGGCTGCCATGTTTGCTGCCCAATCCGAGCAATGGTCCGCACAGCAAGAAGAGTTGTCTCAGTAAGTTGCCATTTTTCGTCCATTTTCCCCCAGCGCAGTGCAGAGAGTTGCTAACCACTTGAACAGCCAAGCACCAGTTTTCAAACCTGGTGCTAAGCGCCCGGCAAATGTTCCTGACCATGACCCTCCTAACGGATACATTTGCTATCGATGTGGAAACAAAGGTCATTGGATCCAGCTGTGCCCAACTAACGATGACCCTGATTTTGATAACCGGCCTCGCGTCAAGCGCACTACTGGTATTCCGCGTTCATTTTTGCAAAAGGTGGATAAATCTGTCATTTTAGCTCAAACTGAAGGCGATGAATCCAAGCGGCCCTCAGGAATCATGGTCAACGCTGAAGGAGATTTTGTCATTGCTGAGCCAGACAAGGCGTCTTGGGAGCAATTCCAAGCCAAGGCCCAGTCCTCTTCCGCCGCGGCCAAAACGGCAAAGGCGGAGGACAAGGAGATACAGGAGCGTGGTCTCGAATGTTCGATTGACAAGAAGATGTTCATAGAGCCAATGAAAACCCCATGCTGTCAGAAGACGTTTTGCAATGACTGCATAACCAATGCACTCATCGAAAGCGACTTCGTCTGCCCTGCTTGCCAGACTGAAGGTGTACTAATCGATGATCTTCAGCCTGATGAAGAAGTATCAAAGAAAATTCAAGAATACATTAAAGAGAAAGAGACCGCCAAGGTCACTCCCCCCTCATCCCCCAAGGCCAAATTGGAGGAAGTGGCAAACAATCCCGAGAATGTTGTTCAAACCGAAGATGCAGACAAGAATGAGCTAAATAAAGCAACAGACTCCGAGGGGGACAAGACGAAACTCGAAAAGACTGGGTCTCAAGAAGAGCAATCTAACTCACCACCTACAGAACCCGCCGCTTCAGCATCCAAGTCTCCCTCTGCCGAGTCCAACAGTCTTGTCCCTGTTTCCCAGGCCGGAGACAACAAGACTGAAGTAGTTAAAGCAGAGGATACCGCTTCGAAGAAGAGGCCTGCTGAAGATTTTCTGGAAAATCCAAAGATACCCAAAGGCCCCCGTGCTATGCAAAATCAATCATCACAGAATATGATGAATGGAAACATGATGAATGGCATGCCCAACATGGGAATGAATAACATGATGTTTAATGGTGGCATGGGTATGATGCCAAATATGATGAACATGGGCATGGGCATGAATATGGGAATGAACAACATGGGAATGGGCATGGGCATGCCGATGATGAACATGCCGATGATGGGGATGCAAGGCTTCAGCAACATGAATGGAGGCTACGGAAACATGAATGGCGGATATGGCATGAACAACAACATGGGTGGTATGAACGGAATGAACAACAACAACATGAATGGCGGTAACATGAACGGGAACTGGGGTGGTATGAACAATATGGGCGGTATGAATGGCATGGGCGGCATGAACAACAACATAAATCCCATGGGTGGTGGAATGGGCAATATGAACGCCATGAATGGTGGAGGCATGATGAATGGCTACCAAAACGGCGGTAACTTTCCCCAAGGTGGTGGCGATGAAGATGCCTACTTTCGAAAGCCGGTCAACCCACATCGACACCAGAACAAGCAACGTCGAGTCCGACCAAGCGACTACAGAGAGCTCTAGGAGAAGGAGGTGAAGAGAGAGGCAATCTCTACTACTACGATATGCGTCCTACAACAGCCATCTGGAATGGCTCCGCGCCGAAATCACAGCGGACGACAAGGGCGGCTTGTTCTGCTTCGTTTTTCTTTTTTCAACACAGCGTTTAATATCGGATACATCAACACCCAAAGGACTTTTTTTTTTTTTTTTTGCATTTAGCTGGCGAAACACTACACACAACACACACCAAATATGACAAACTATACAATGTATGAACTGGAAGGAAATACCACGCATAAATTTGAAAAACAGGGGAGGACGATTCTCATTACCAGAGCTCAGCTTGGCTTGGATTAGGCGTTTACTTTTTTACTCTGTCTTTGTCTCTTTTGTTCATAAAACAAAAATCTTCGAATCGCGTCCTTTTAGCCACCCTCAATCCTCCTTTTTTTTCCTTTTTCCAGAATGATGGCCGCTAAAGGCGAGAGAGAGAGAGAGAGGAGGGGTCCCCACGTGCCATCTCTTTTCTCACTTGGAGAAGAATGCATGAGCGATTGGGTATTGTATTTTCAGGGCGAGATTGAGTTGGGAGGCAGCTTTTTCTCTTTTATGGATGGCGTGATGAAGGCGCAGGGAAAAATCTATGTAGAATAGGTGTCCCAGAAAGGGAGCGACAATACAAGAAACTGAATTGTACACCAACATACACATATGTGCCACTATTTTGCGTATGCCGCATGTGAAGTGAGTGAATGAAGTAGGTCAAGATCGAAAGTGACAAGGTGAAATATGTATGCTATAGGGGCTAAAAATCGCCTGGACTACTTGTACTAAATCTATTGGAAAGAAAATCTAGACGTATACATAACCCATAAGTCCATAAGTCTTGCTCGTGACGTAAATTGGAAATTTTCTCTTCTTTTCTGAATTTTTTTTACGCATTTATCTTCTTTCTTATTCTTCTCTCCCTCTCTCCTCGTCTATTTATCTCCCTCGCCCCTTTCACTGAGGTGGAACGTACGGCTTCACCAGCATCTCGCTAAACTTCTCCAGCTTCTCCTTGCCTCGCACCTCCTCCACCAACAAAGGCATCTTGACGACATTGAAATCTTCAGAGTAAAGCTCCTCGTACTGGTCGAGATACTTGCGCTGCATCTTCCTGCGGGCGTTGCACTGCTCGCAGTCGCTCTCCTTCTTGGGGAACAGCAGCTGGTTGACGACGATGCTGTGGGTGTCGATGCCGTAGTTGGCCAGCTCCTGGATCATGCGCTCCGTCTCGTACAAGCTCAAGAACTCGGCGATGCAGACGCAGACAAAGGTGGTCAGCTCGGCGTCCTTGAACTGGGTGTTGACCTCGGAGATTGTGGCGCGCAGGGACTCGAGCTTCTCCATCATCTCGTTGAGGTTCTGGCCGTTGGGCAGGGCACCGTTGGAGCCGAGGAAGCCGTTGAGCAGCGGGCCGTACTGGGAGGAGAGCTGGGAGACCTTGGCGAGGGCCTTTTCGAGGACGGAGGGGAACTGGAGGAAGCGAAGGGTGTGGCCGGTAGGGGCGGTGTCGAAGATGATGGTCTCGTAGGAGAGGGACTTGACCTGCTTGAGGACTTCGGCGAAGGACATGGCTTCGTCAATACCGGGGATCTACATACGCAAGGAAACATGAGTTAGTTTTATGTATAACGACAAGCAGTATCAAGGGCTGCACAGGGGGAAAAGAAAGAAACGTACAGCAAAGGCAAGATCCTGCATCATGCCGCCAATTCCCCCACTCATGGCATTCAAATCCTCAGTGTTCTCGCCCTGGCCAGCCAGCAAGTCCTGCATGCTGCCATTGGGATCGATCTCCATGGCACTGAGGTTGTCGAAGCCATTGATCAGACGAGCCTCCTTGCCGAACTTCTGGTTGAAGGCATCGGACAGGTTGTGGGCGGGGTCGGTGCTGATGAGCAGGACGGAGCGGCGGACTTTGGCGAGCTGGATGGCGAGGGAGCACGACGTGGTAGTTTTGCCGACACCACCTTTGCCGCCGACGAAGATCCAGCGGAGGGAACGCTGGTCGAGGAGCGTTTGGAGGGACGGCTCGAGGGCGTCTTCGTCGATGACGAGGGCCATGGCTGTGGAGTGCTGTGTTGAGCTGAGCGGTAGGTGGGATGGACAAGTGGAGGAGAGAGCACAAAAGAGAGGACAGGGAGAGAAGACGGAGGAAGAGACAGACGAGGCTGAGACGGAGGGTGACGCAGACGATTTGAGTTGGCGAGGCTACAGACACGAAAGCGAAGAGTGGCGTTTGGAAGCGGGAAGAGAACAATGGAGCGAGATGGAGGGGCAAAAGTGGACAAAAAAGATACGACAGTGGGTGGCGGCGCTACAGTGGATGGCTGAATGTGCATTTAGGCATCTGGGATTTTAGCGGTTGATGCGGTCATCCAAAGTCCCCGAGGCTGCCAATGAGGCTCTAGCGGCATGACGGTTGGCAGCAGAATGATATAGATGAGGACAATGATGTCGTACTGCATGACAAGGTGCCTGCCATCCAACTAGACGGCTTCAGCCTGGTTTTAGCACGGCATCTCACTGATGAAGATGGCGTATATACATATGTGTATACTAGTACTTGCTCCGCGTATTAATGAGCAGGCCCATCTAGCCTTGAGTCGCATTAGTAGGTACCTGACTGCCTATCAGTACTACTAGTAGTACCTTTTGTTCGTGCCATTACCAATACCAACAGCGCTCGCCCAGTCCTTCTCCAGCGGCCATCTCCACCAACGTCCACTAACGGCGGCCGGCGCCCAGCGTGGCTGAGCCTATGTGTGCCTCTGCTGCCGCCGATGCTGATTGGATGCGCTGTACTTGCCAACATGTGTCGAGTCCTACACTAAGGCGCTGGCGGTAGGCCTAGCACCGTCCGTACCTAGCAACTGCCTGTTATTTAGCTGGGCTGCTGCGAGCCCGAGGTAGCAGCAGCCGTCAATCATGCAGGTCGGCTTTCAAGAATAGAAACTGCTCAGCCTTGGTCTCCTGTTGTCCTTCGTCACAGCCTTCATTCTGGTCTCACGTTGCGGGAGTTGTATAAAGAGAAGCAAAAAGGACTATTTGTTTTTTCTTTTTCCTTTTTCTCTTCTTTCATTGTCTTTCTTCACCAAGAGGATTGCATCTCAAGATTAAGTTGGTTGAGTGATCGGCCATTACCCCACCACATCGATCTCTCAACTCATCCATCGTCATCACACACACATACACATCAAACATCAAACGTTAAAAACAAACACCCAGCCATGGCCGACAAAGACCGCATCACCTGCCACGTGCTCGATACCTCCGTCGGCCGCCCCGCAAAGGGCATCCGCGTGCGCCTCGAAGGTCCCGGCACCACCAGCAGCCACGGCAACGTCCTCAAGACCTTTGAGTCCCTCACCAACGACGACGGCCGCATCACCGTCTGGCTCCCCTACAGCTCCGAGATGTCGGCGGGCGAGGTCCCTGTCTACACGCTCGAGGACGTGCTGGGCGCCATCAAGGGCCCTTCGCGGTGGACTCTGCGCTTCGACACCGCCAGCTACTTTGGCGAGGAAAAGACCTTCTTCCCGGAGGCGACGGTGGTGTTCCGCGTGGAGGAGGGCCAGCATTACCATGTGCCGTTGCTGTTGAGTCCGTATAGCTACACTACTTACCGGGGAAGTTGAAAGGGGAGCAAAGATGGAGACGGGAACTTGGAAGATGGGCAGTGACATTTGAGTTTTTGTTAATCAAGCCGGAATTCAATGAATTTATGTATTTGCCCTTTTATCTTTCTGCTTACTCTCAACTCCTGAAATCTGCGAATGAGATGTTATAGATATGTTATCAATTATTAACAAGAGGAAAAGCAAAAGGAGAAGTAGGAGAGTGCGAGTCATGATACCGCAACGCTGTAGCTTTTATTACACACATCAGCTATATCCCAGTCTTTTATGTGCCTTCTTTGTCGTAAAGATACAAAAGAAAATCGACAAAATAAATAATATGCCAAGCAGATACAACTGGTCCCCCAAATACATAAAGACAGGATCCCCTGTATTCTCAAGGGGAAAGGCTGACAGCAGCACCCATAAATCCCAAGAAAAGGCCGTATCGTTCTGTTGCCAGGTTTCCAAACAAAAATTCAACACCCCCTTTTCACCCAAACTCCGTCGCTCATAGAATGCGAACCAATAGTGACAGGAAATAAGCTGTAAAGTAATATATATGTAACACAAAAGAGAGTCGTAAATTCGTTTCAGTTTTTTTTCCTTTTTTTGTAAAAATGGCTGATTCATTTGTTGTCGAAATGAGTCAAGCAAGTGCGGTGCATGCTATATGCATGTTGACAAGGTTCTCGCATCACTATCCGTCCCGCGGGTTTTGTTCATGAATTTCGTCGCCACTTGCTGAACCGGTTGGTCTTCTTGGGGGTATGCATCGCACTGTCGGGAGAAGAAGGCGGTGTCTCGTCGTCCTTCTTGGTGGATTCGGCGCTCTCGCTGCCAGTCTTTGACTGGAAGCTCGCCTCGGAAGGGCTCGTCAGCTTAGGGGCATCCTCCTGGACGCGGAGGCTGGTGCTGGAGCGGGAGTGAGAGAGCGACAGGGAAATGACGCTGCTGAGGAGCTCGGTTTGCGGGCCGACGAGGCCATCCATGAGGCTTCGCTTGTGCTTGTGTCGTCGGTGGAGGAAAGAGAGGCGCTTGCGCTTGAGGGCATGATCGCCGGCGAGTTCGTCGTGTGAGATGCATGCGTTTCCTGAAAGATCGGCGTCGGGGTGAGGCAGAGTAGTGTTGCTCCCTGGAGGGAAATGTTAGTCAAGAATATTTATTGGTTTTCAAATCGAAGAAAAGAGCTCAAATCAGATGATTCAAGGAGGGTGCTTACATCGATCAAAGGGTTCTGGAAAGCCCGTATCCCGGCTCACTCGACGAGATGCCCGAGATGTCGTCTGAGAAGCCATGGTGATGAGGTAGAGATGAAATGTTTGGAGGTTCGAGGAGCAAAGCCGTCAGGCTTCTTTCAAACTCTTCTTATTTTCTTTGGAAAAAGAAATGAGCACAGAAGTGAAAGGCAAGCTGGATGGGCCTTGTGGACGCAAACAAGCCGAATGACAGTTTGGCGCGTGGTCTTTGTAAGAGTGAGTCTGAGTAAGTTTTGGTGGCTGGTTGAGTGACCGCCCCGCCTGCAGTGCGTTTGGTGCTGGAGCAAGTACCCTTTTGGGTGGGAGTGCTGAGGCGAGGTGAGAGGCGTACGGTAGGTTGGTGGACAGTGGCAGTGGTGTAAATGGGAAAATGGGCGGCCGCAAGGTTTCTTTAAACCCCCTTTGGGTGAGATCTAAATCGGCTCAAGAACCATAAAAAATCAAAAAGAATAATCCAGCAGGATCCCAACAAGGGTCGCTTTGATAGTGCTTCAAGGAGCCGAACCGCCCGAGTCTGGGATGTGGGAAATTTCAATTTCAGCGAGATGAGGGCGGCTACAGCAAGATTATAAACAACGGCCGAGCCCAGCAGGTACCAGTGGCCAGTAGTGCGTGTGTGGGTATGAGCTTGGGGGGAGGGAGGGAGAGAGAGAGAGAGAATTAAAAGGCAGCAGCTAGTAGCGATACTTTTTTGCAGATTAGTCTCTATATGTACCTCGAGCAAATAAACCCGGTACTGCATGCAAGGCAAAGGCGATGAATCGTGCTAACTCCATGGGTGAGCTGCTGCGAGTGGCCACTCTGTCGCTGTGTGTGTGTCTGTGCAGCACATCGCGGCCCGGAGGCAGCTGATGGGTGATGGGGGAGGAGAAATAGGACCACTTGGGCCTGCCTAGTGCCCCGGCAGCCGTAGCCGTCGCCATCGCCGATAACTCGGAATTAGTATCAATCCCATTCATTAAATGACCGTGTGCCTATTCTTGTTGATTGATTGATTGATTGACTGACTGCCTGTTGCTCTGTGGGCATTACGAGTCCCATTGGGCGGGCTGGCCCATCGCTGAATTGGATTCGGCCTTCTCCTCACCGCGCCGCAACACTGACGCTGCAATTCAGCCCTCCCTGCCTCAACGCTCTCAGCAGGCCATGGGTCTAGAGCTTGATGACTACTGTACCCATCACTGTTCAACAGTACTCGTACTCGCTGGCCCTGCTGAAAGGCCCCCGGCGTCAGACAGTCCTGCCGGATCTGTCCCAAGGGTGGGCGGCAAAACAGGGGCCGTCAGATGGGCCGGTGTACGGTATAATGTACGAAGCACAGCTAATACCGCCTGTATAATGCATTAGGCTCAATCAAAACGGCTCAGGTACTTTGGGTCAGTGCTATCGATTCGCTGCTGCGCCTCGCTCCTGGGTGGAGCTGGGGGTGAGTATAAGGTAATGGAAAAAAAGGCGTTACGGAGTAGAGTAGAATAGAAGAAGAAGAAAGCTGGGGAATCCGGTAGGCGAGGGAACAAGTTCTGGCTACCGATGGAAGCTTCTTGGTTCGCGTCTGGTGTTAGTGGCGGTCCAAGGGCTTGAAAAGCCAAGCGATTTAGCAGCGCGCAAACAACGCCAGCCAGTGACCAGTGGGGATGGATGGAAAATCAGTTCATCATACTTTGTAGCCGCCGGTGAGGATGGAATATCTAATGCATGTGCATGTAGGTAACGATGGGGTGGTGTGAAGGCTACATGTACATGAATTGTTTCAGGCCATCCAGTAGGACTTTGCACGGCACGCCAGAAATGAAGGATGACGTTATTGTTACCATTTCCATATAGACAAAGCTAATACTTGTCTGTGAATATGCCATAGTAGTGCTACCTAGTACCTGGTACACCAATATAACATTGCGATGAACGAGTCCAAGGGCTCTTAGTCTCACCCATAGCGCCGTCTATACCTACCTATGAAGACGCTTTCCTACATACCACAAGCCGCCAACCAGGTCGCTAATCGGCAGGCAGAAGCAACCTTCACCACGATCCGTCTACTTGCCTAGCAGGGTAGTTGACAAAACACTGGTGGCAGTACTGTACATATGTCCTCTATAAGCTCTCGTCAATTGGGTGATCCAAGCCCATTGCGAAGCTTATTCACTCAGCCACCTCCTTCATTGTCACTGGCCAAAGGCGAGAACACGATCAGCAAGAGAAGAATAGCCCTCACCAAAGTTTTAGTTTTTGGGGCCCTTAACCGACATTCTGAGCTGTTCGGTTCTTGGCTCTTGGCTCTTGGCTTTCGAGTCTTGGCGCTTGGCGGCTCTGCCATCAGCCAGCCATTGATTACAATAACATTTATGTATTATACAGGCTAACCTCGTCTCTGGCGGATTACTGGCACTAGAATTTGTGCAACAGGATTATCCATTGGTACGCGAGAGAACGACAGCATAAGCTGGTTCGTGCCCTCGTACTGTACTAGCCGCTCGGGCAGAGTCCATGCCATGTGAAGCGGCAAGCGGATTAGGATCGCACCCTCAGAGCCAAAGAGTCCAGCCTATCAAACATAAACCGGCTCGGGGGGCCGAGACGAACCAGACACACGCGCAGTTTCGAGACCAGGCGGCCTAGACCAGTCAAGTCTGCATGTCTGATCCATCTCGTTCAGAAAAAGGGCGGCACGGTACGACAGGCTGGCGGTTGGAGTCTGGAGAAGGCTCGTACCGTAAATACGATCTCATCTCATGCTATGCGATGCCACAAAACGACACGGTGACGACAAGAGGTGAACTTTGAGAGCGAGCCAGTACTAGTACGTTCATCACTGCTACATTGTAAGCTCGCATTCGCCTCTTTTTCTCTGTGTCTTCTCTGGGGCTCGGCGCTGTCGTCAGCCGCTGTCGCAGAAAATTGGCCACTTCGGATGTGGTGTGCCGTCTGCGCAGTCTCCAGCGCATGGACCGCTGGCCCGGCGCGCACCCTCGTGCGGATTTCCCAACAGATTGGATTTGGGGTGATCCCATGTGCTGCTGGCGGCGACTACCTACTACTCCCAGGCGCTGTCTTGCCCGCTGCCCGCTACTACCTACTACGAGTACAGGACTACCTAGCACTAAACATGATCACACCCCATGCGTGTACCTTTGCCTTGTACTGCCACCTGCGCTAGGCGGGGATCGGTGTATGGAAAATGCCAAGGCGGTGCTCCGCACTAGCACGGATGAAGTCCGAGAGCGTTTGGGGACGGGAGCAGATTCGGCCGGTGGCTGGTCCCTGGGCCCGCAGCCTCGAAATCTGGGACTGGACTCGGTCCTTTGCAGCGTAGCATTTGCCCATTGGCGGTTTACTGTGCGCAGCTTCTAAGCCTACATGCCATCACTGCTGGTACCTAGATGTGCAGTGGGATTTTCTAGCTTGGTGCGTCAAACGCACGAGTCACGTCCTGCGTTGACCTAAAAGAAAAGAAGAAAAATAAAAGTCTCTCATGACCTGAGTATCCATCCATGCTTCGCTCTGCTAGGTAGGTAAGTACGGAGCACAGCGATGCCATGTGCTTGTAAAAGCGCATCTGCCTCCTCGGATTGGTCCCGGCCTCTGCTAAACCGGGTCACTAACAGACGCATGTCTCGCAGCCGCAGCCCAGCCAACCAGCTAACGATGCCTGGAGCCTCAATAGCGTCGCTCCCTGGTACGAGTAGCTTATACAAGCAGGTGCTACGAAGTACAGGTATGAACAGCTGTTCAGACACGCTGAGACATACTCGATGTTTAAGGAAACAAAACCCACTGCTAAGACTGATGTTGCCGACACTTTGAACAAACCGCATCAGCTGTGGCTGGCTGATGCGAGTGCTGTGCATGAAGCTAGCATCTGGCGGTGACAGCAGGTATTACAGTCAGAGCAGAGCACCACGCGGAATACAAGCTCCTATTAATGTTATGTACAATGTAGCAGCAAGCATTCCCTCACAACTCGTCAACAGCAAGATTGGAAGCTGAGAAAAGACTAGGGTACATGCGAAGGGTCGATCCCTCGATACCCGGGCCATGAATGACGATGGGATGGATCTCCCCTCTGCCACGGAAAGCGATATCAGCTCTCAACTTACACTTAGTCACATACCTAGCGGTGCAGTGGTGCTACCACTACGTCAAGTTCATGCGGCGTTTCCGCTGCTGCAGATGCCGGCGAAAGCCCAGTGAAAATCACTCATCATCGCTTTTTACTAGGCAGCCCCATTTGCCATCGCAGCTGATGCCAATCCCCAAGTCGAGCACCATGTTTGTGACTGAGAGGCCCTCCTGTTGATCGGTATTTGCCTCTCGGGCCTCAGAACCATGCCCGACCGGAGATGGAGATGCCCCACGAGCTCCAGTATTAGGCGCTTCATTATTTTTTCATTTATACTTTGAAATGCGGAATCCAATCCACTAAACACACGCCTATAATCCGGCTATCGATAAGTAATTGGCAGCCGGAGATCCTGTATGAAGCGAAAAATGGCTTGTAAGGCCATCAATTATGCCATGCTCCTATTTAACCTCCTTTCTTCCCGCGGCGGGGGAAATCAATTTCAATATGTCAAAGTGTCAAATCTCGACGAAATGACGATTCTCGTAGGCATCACAGCCCATTGATATGGAAAAGGGATACATTAAACTTGAATGCCATAAATACTTCGCTGTCCAAGTAGTAAGACACTTGATGTTATTGCAAGTGGATTAATTGACTACTAGGTAGTACTAGTAATTTGTCCTCCAGCTAACAATGCTAACCATAAATCATAGCTTATAACCCACGTAGAGAAAAAGCCGTTTCATTGTTCGCCCAAAATCACATGCTCTCAAAGACTCTTCAAGACAATCGTCTCCGATTCCACGCATCGACAAAAATGCCTACCCTAGATTGCATAGTAAGCGGGCGTTTTCGTTCAATCTTTTTTTATCAACGCATGGAAAGCTCGGATCCCCTGCTGACGAAGCACTAGCACCGCCACACACGCACACACAGCCTTGGCAGAACTCGTAATGCCACACCAGCCACAGCCTTGAACGCTCTCCAGCGTCTCTGTGTCGAGGACAATCAAACCCCTTGGAACCTCAACACC
Organism: Trichoderma hamatum GD12; assembly: GCA_000331835.2. Taxonomy (NCBI): domain Eukaryota; kingdom Fungi; phylum Ascomycota; class Sordariomycetes; order Hypocreales; family Hypocreaceae; genus Trichoderma; species Trichoderma hamatum. Next base: position 67,874 of record KQ479149.1, read on the forward strand.
AACAATCAACATTCTGTAACCGCCGGCCTCCCTTTGACCTACGCGCATTGCTGTGCCTGTCGAAGCCACCGACATGTCCGACACACCGCGCGGAGTCGGTCACACCGACTCCATAGACTCTCACGATTCGGCCCCGAACAAGCCGGACAAGAAGAAGAGCCGTCGTCCTGCGAGTGAGTGCCTGAGCGAGCGTCTGGACGTGCTGCCGGAAGAAGCTGGATCGCTGACGATGAGTTTATCATAGACACGGCCTTTAGACAGCAGCGACTCAAGGCCTGGCAGTAGGTTTTCCTTGCTGGTTGAAGCGGCGCAAAGGCGAACCTGGGCGATGCTGACACTTTGCGCAGGCCAATTCTTACCCCGAAGACAGTCCTGCCTCTCTTCTTCGTCATCGGAATCCTCTTCGCTCCTATCGGAGGCTTGCTACTATATGCCAGCACTCAGGTGCGTATAAAATACTTTGTCCTACTCTGAGATTGAATATGCGGTGCTGACGGGTTTGTTGTCATTTAGGTCAAAGAGATCCGCCTAGACTACAGCCGCTGCTCGCTCGATGCTCCGAATTTCGACGACGGCAATGGCTTCGCCTCCATGCCAAGCAAAGATGTAGACTTTGCGTTCAAAACCTCCAACACCTCGGTCGATGCGCAGTGGGCCGTCCAGTCCGGCGTCAACATCACAGTCAACACCAACGTCCAAGTTAAAGGCAACCGATGCTATCTGAGATTCACCATCCCCGAGAGCATGAGCCCGCCGGTCCTGTTCTACTACCAGCTCACCAACTTTTACCAGAACCACCGTCGTTATGCCGATTCGTTCGACCAAACTCAGCTCTCGGGAACCGCTAGGTCGTATGGCGACATCCACGGCTCCAAGTGTACCCCTCTGTACGGTGACACCGTCGACGGCGTCAAGAAGCCCTACTACCCATGCGGACTTATCGCAAATTCCATGTTCAACGACACCTTTACTAGCCCCGAGCTCCTGAACCCCCCCGGAGGCAAGGGCAACCAGACGGAGACGTACTTTATGGAGAACAACACCAACATCGCCTGGAGCAGTGACAAGGACCTGTATAACCCGACCAAGTACAAGCCCAGCGATGTCTTGCCGCCCCCTAATTGGCGCGAGCGCTATCCCAACAACTACACTGAGGAGCACCCTCCGCCTGACTTGAAGAACTGGCAGGCATTCCAGGTCTGGATGCGCACTGCTGGTCTGCCTACTTTCAGCAAGCTCTACCAGCGTAACGACACACAGGCGTTGGCTCCAGGACGCTACCAAATCATGATTGAAGACTGTATGTTATACGAGGCGGCTACAAAGCGGCCACCTCTGGAATATTTTCACACAGCGTGCTAATACTTGAATTATAGTCTTCCCCACTACTGAGTACAGAGGCACCAAGTCCATCATCATCACCACTCGTACCGTTGTCGGTGGCAAGAACAACTTCCTCGGCATCGCCTACATCGTCGTTGCTGGACTCTGCATTGTCCTTGGTGTCATCTTCCTCGCTTCTCATCTCATTAAGCCCAGGTGAGCCCCTTCTATAGTGCCAATTCAAAGCCACCCCCTTAACTAACATTGTAATCACCAGAAAACTTGGCGACCACACCTACCTGTCATGGAACAATGTCCCTACAGCCAAGCCTGGCGCCGGCGCTGCTGTGGCATCCGGCCGTGAGATTCGTCCCGACGCTTAGGCAACTCGCGACGGCTCCCGCGCCGCGCTTCACATGGCCCCGATGTCTCCTGGTGGCGGCAGCTCCAACTCTCGGATTTTTCTAACGCCCGTGAGCCCGAAGTTTCGTAATAAATTATATGACCGCTTGAATCAAAGGAGCATCCGGAAAGGGTAATGTGCGGCAGCAAAGAGTAAAGATAAAACAGCACACCCCCTTCTTTTTTTTTTTTTTACTCTTATTGCATTTTGTATGGATGTAATGCATTGTTTCTCCACCGTGCGTTTGCCGGGCTTTTTGTTTCCCTTTTTTTTTTATTCATCTGGTTCTTTGTTCTACCTTTCTCTCCTTTTTTTTTATGGGCAGTTTAAGGCAGGTTGAACTTCTTTGACTTGTAACCGTTTTTTACAGTCATCCACGTTCTTTAAAGAGAAAAATATGGGAAATGAGGTGGGACGTTTTATTGTCGTAGATGGCAAATTAAAAAAGTTCTTACGAGAAGGGGGAAATGGTCTGCAGACTTTTTACTGCCTCTCGGTGAACTTGCTCAGGAGAAGGTCTTTTTTTTTTACTCGATAACCTGTCGGAGTTGGGGAGTTGGAACCGTTTTTGCCAACTTTGTTTGTATCTCCCCCCTTATCTTCCTCTTCATTTGAGAAGGGGGGGAGTAAGCTTTTGATAGAAAATGGTAGCAATGTTTTCGTAACCATGTGAGCATGTTATACTTGAGGCCCCTCTCTTTTGATGAATCAAATAACGTTGTCTTAATGTTGCACCGCATAACCAGTAGTATTTAAATTTAAATCGTAGGAATCTCTCCTTTTGTATTCAGAACACTAAGCCTAGGTACTGAGCCAATGAATCATAATACGCCGCCTCGACCCAAAATTTTCACGTTTCTCTTTTTTTTTTTTTTTTTTTTTTTTTTTTTAAAGAAAAGCAGTAAAAGTAACCAAGCCAAAAATTAATGGCTAATACTCAGTCGCAAAAGCAAGCACTGGTAATTTTTTTTTTTTTTCGGTAATACGAGCTCCAATATTTAAAACACTTTGCCCAAGAAAAAAAGCCCTATTCACCCCCTTATTAAACGTTTCGGCTACGAGCCATGTTATCTGATTGGTATCCCCCGTTATCCGTTCGTTCATCGCTTGCGAGACTTCTTGCCACCGCGACCACCTTCGTCATCGTTCAAGTTACTTTCGCGGTCACGCTTGCTGGCCTTCCGTTCCAGCTCATCCCAATCCTCGCCCTCGTCATCACTGTCAATATCGGCCTCTTCATCGTCATCATCACTAGCGTTGCTACCGAAGTCGGAGTCCTCTTCACTGGACTCTGATACCTCATCCATCTCATCATCTTCCATCTCGAAAGCGGATTCTTCGTCGGACTCATCCTCGCCGCCAGAATCGTCCGAGTCAGCCTGCAGGAACGACCAACCGCCATCAACGAAGAACTGGTGGGTATCTTGGTTGACAGTCTTCATGATGGTCGGCCAGTTGAGGTTGAGGGGACCCTCCGTATAGGCAATGTCAGAAGAATCCAAGAAATCCTTGACCTGGTCGAGGAACTCGACAGGAATAGTGTTTATGTGATACGGTGCACGTGTAAAGTCTTTAAAAACGAACACCATGTCAAAGTTCTTCAAACCGAACTGGACACGTTCCAGGTGAGCGACTTCAATATCTTCAATCGTGATAACCATGAATGGTGGTTCCACAACTTGGATCAAGCAGTCCGTAGTTGGTTGGATGAAAACGTTACTGCGGAAGGGCACACCGTTGAACCCGAGGTCTCGGATGGGCATATCAACCTCAATGTTCTCGCTACGGCCGGCCTCAGCAATCTTCTGGGCAAAGCCCTGGAAAAGCCTATCCAGTTCGGCACGACGGCGCCGCTCTTCTTGTTCAGCCTCAAACTCGTCTTCGTCTCCATAGCGGTACTTTCGTTTTCTGTTTCCAGTCTCGTCAAACTGAATGTCAGTCGCTTCACGGTAAAATTGCACGTCCTTCGTCTTCTTCTTGTTGCCCACAATGATAGGGTCTTTCAGATGAATGTGGATAATGACAATCAACTCATGCTGACAAGGTTGAAAGAAGAGGTGCTTGACATTTGAGAAGAGAATGTCCACGCGATGCTGAGCGTTAAGCGGTGACTGATATCGGATACCGTTCTGGTGTATCTCAACCTTTCCAGGCACCCTTTTGCCCTCCATAGCAGGTCGGATATATACGTTATCCAAAACAGCCGGGCGACGATCTTGATAGTAGTTAGTATCATCCATGCTGAAATATACGTTAAGCTGAATCTGGACTTACTTCTGATCTCCGTCAACTTGTCCTGTTCTACGACATCTTCCATATCCTTCTTCTCCTGCTCCTTCTTTACCACGTCGCGCTTTAGGTTTGAGATCTGAGTAGCTATCTCACTGTATCTCTCTCCGTCGAGCGATCGGAATGTCAAGCTGCGGACGAAGTGAGCAGATGCGTCTTCAAAAGGCTGGTCGTCTTTTCTGCCAACACCCTGGCCGGGAGACAGGAAGTTGATTCGCAGAAATGCGAATTCTCCCTCATCGCTCTTGCTAGCATTCTTGATAGTGTTGATATGGAATGGAACAGGTCGTCCCATGATGGGAAGGACAACGGTGCTGTTTTTTGAGTCGACGACAATCTCAAGATTCTTGATCTTCAATGGGAACTGATTATCCCGCTTGTATGATTCAAAACGCTTGAACTTTTTGATCTCTCCTCCATTTTGACCGCTGGTAGATTCGGAAAATCTAGCTAGGCCCTCCTTTTGCTTCTTGCTTGCAAGCTCTTTCTGATGCTCCCGACGCTTCTTGTCTGCATCATCATCTGTCTGTGTGGTACGCTCAGAACGAAGCCTGGTGCTGGTGATATTCTTTGTTGCAACAGCACCGACTCTTGAGTCTCTCTTCTCCTTCTTTGGCGCGGGCTCTGCCTCCTCATCATCTTTAAAGAAGAATGAGTTGGCATCGGCGCTTGTCGGCGCCTCGGATGTGAAGACCACAGGCTCTCCAGATGTCACTCGAATGGTATCGGTGAGGACAAGTGAGTAAGTTTTGCTGTTCTTGTCCTGGGGCTGGGGATTCTCAATGTCCTGGAAGCCAGTGTTGATGATCAAAGTCATTCCGTCCTTGAGAACTCGCTGGTTCTTGGCATTCAGTGTAAGAGTGGGATCCCTGTTTTCCAGTCCAACTCCCCAGCCAACGTTCTTTAGGAAATGCTTTTCCATTTCCGGCTTCTTGCTCTTGATGACAGCCAGTGCCTTTGCGTAGACATCCTTTGCCGCCATGCCATCGCGAATTTCCTTGATAATGGTGTTGTGTACCATGTAAAGGAGCTTGTAGTTGCTTTCCTGAGATTTGTTGGGATCTACCAGGTAGGTACGTGCAATCGTTGAGCAGTATGACTTATATCGCAGACCTAGAGCAGCAATGATGATACCAGCATGCAGGTTGTCATCATTGGGATCAGCAGCAAACCGCAAGTCGTATTTGCCGCCGCTCTGAATTGATGGTCCCAAAATCCAATCCAGCTGACTGGGATCGAGATCTGAGGGCAGTTTGCCTTTGCTAGGAAGCTCGACAGTCTTCCAAAAACCATTGTCATCGAGTTTTTTGTCAACTTTATCCGCCAGAACAGAGTGTTTGACTTTCTTCTCGGCATCAAGGATATTGGACATTTCGTCGAGGAAATAGGGAGTCATGAGGGCCACGCAAGCTTTGGAGGCAGTTCGCATCGCTCGTAGTTCGCTTTCGTCCTTGATAGAGAAGGCGTGGGTGGACAAGGCGGTGGAAATGTCGACTTCCTCGATATCTTTGCACTGTTCGCTAAACACCTTCTTCCACTCGTCGACGAAGGGTCCCTTGGACGTATCTTTGGAGATGATTCCGACTTTCTTCTGTTGCAACACTATAGTTAGTCTCCAGCTGCCAAAACTTTACCCCTCAAAAAGGGCGACTATGCAGATGTTCAAAGTAGGAATCTCAGATAGCTTACCCCCGCTTCCTTGATCTTGTCTGCCACAGTGACAAACAGCTTCTCATTTTCGGCTGCATCTTTGCCTCGCACGAGCACCTCAATCGGGAAACGCCCGCCCTTGAGCTGGTCGAGATGTTTGGCTACCTAAGCCGTTAGTATCTAGATGGTCATAGTGTAGGCCAGGCTGGCTGGTGATTAACGCACCCTTCTTCGCAGTGGTGAGGATGTAGAGGGTGTCGACAGTGAACAGCATCAGCGTCGTCGGAAACTCGTATCCCAAAAGCCAAAACTAAGGGAATAAGATTATTAGCTTTCACAGTCCAATTGTAGCAATCTCGATGCGCAGATTAGAACTTACGTGCACGGCGTTGTTCTTGTGGAATTCGGGAACCTCCTCGACCTTGCCCATCATGATAACGAAGGACGAGACTCCGCCAAAGAGGCCATCTTTGGAGCGGAGATCATTCTTCCAGGCAGTGATGAAGTGCGAGAGGCGCTCCTGGAAGAGCTTGCTATCGATCTTGATCTCCGCCATTGTGATTAATAGACGAGCATTTGGCAGGAGAGGGAGCTATTGCATGGACCACGGGCACTACGCGAAGGAAAAGTGAAGTCGCGTAAATGACCCGAAGCTCCAGAAACGATCACGTGATCAAATCGCGTCTGCGCGCTACTAGTACCTAGTACTAGGCGCTCATGGAGCTGCATAGGTACAGGTAAGGTACGCAGTTTCAGGCTTGTGACATGCTGTGGGTGCCTGCTAGTAGTAGGTAGTAGTAGTAAATCGTTGGATAAGATTTTGACGTACAACTATGCGTCTGCATTTTCATTTATCCCTACTAACTTGGGCATTACCTACATGTATGCGGCCACTGTGAAGTGTTGTCGGTTCTGCCTAAATAAGGTACACATACTTAATAGGTAGACCAAGTAAAAGAGGTCTATTGCTTGTATGTGCCCTTGCTTTCCAATCCAGGATTGACCTAGACTAGGTACCTTAGATATTATAGCAAGAGTAGGACTTTCTACTAGCAGCAGTAGTAGCATAAAATTTCTATATAAGCTGATGAGAGATATCATCAATGCTTACATGTACCCCTCCCTCGAGTGGCATATGCCTCGCTAATGAGTCAAGGGTGTCGTCGGTCTATTATACGAGCGCCTTCAGGTTAGCGGCACTAAAGCCTCTATACACAGTATCTATGCAGGTATTAAAAAAGCTGGTGTAGTGCGCTTGCACACTTGGAGCATACATTACAAACCGACCTTCTTATATAGTGCATGAGGCTCTGCGGACTCCCGCCTTCTCATAGGACAGGAGCATCCCATCCCACGAGGTTTATACCACACCACTCTTTGCTTAGTTCTTTCAAATCCTAGTTAAATCATTTCAAAACTGCTACTAATGCTTTACGTCCGAGCTTAACGAGATCGCACTACGCATCTCACGTCTCGAATGAAGCTGAAATGGAGACCCCAGCTACCTGGAATGCACAAGAATGTGCTCTGTGCTCCTCTCAGCCGCCATAGCCACATCATGACTGTTTTTTCCTTCACAGCGATTTTAACATACCCCGTTCCTCCTTGGCACACTTCTTTATGATTCAGGCTACGGGATAATACGCGACCCTCCACTGAGAACAAGCAACCGCTAGGCTTAAGACAGGGGGTATGTTTAGAGAACGTCCCTTATCCCTGTTATGATGCGGCTCTCGAGAGTCTGGATGTAACACCAAGCCTTAGACCCGCCTCTTGTCCACATGAGGCTCTTGTTTCTGTACTCCCCATAGACCCCTACATAAGCCTTCCTCAAAAAGCCTATACTTACCAGCGATTCAGCAGCAAGCTCACTAATGGGATTTTAACACGACCTCATATACCTACGTGTATATCCAAAAAAAATCAAGAGGCGCTGTCTAATAGCCAGTGGCTGAGCCAATGTTCACCTCTTGAGGCTCTTGGGAAAGGCTTAGGGAACAACCGGATGGAATGTCAAAATTGTGCACAGACTATATGAGACACTACGGGAAAACGGGCCGGGACACCGCTGGGGAAGAGGAGACAAGTATACGCTGCCCTTGGCTATAACTGTAAGCGAGGGAGCACCCCTCGCCAGATTCCTCATCACCACGCTTCTCCTACCATCCGTTCATCTGGGCCATTTTGTCTTTTTTTACACAGACCGCAGCCATGGGTCTCTGCCAGGTGCCTTCTGAAATCCTTTGGCTCATCATCGACAATCTAGATCCAGATGATTTGCTTCAGCTGGCTTCAACTAGCCGCCATTTCAAGCATATCATCCGTGATAAGTTCATCTCCCGAAAGGCTCTGGAGGTTAGTTATCATGGCGTCTTCTCAACCTCGCTCAATTTTTTTTTTTTTTTTTTTTTT